>CAUYQV010011754.1:0-18066 GCA_963574575.1 Galagoides demidoff
AACGCCTGGCCATTTCTTGGTTGTAGCCATCATTGTTGTTTGGCGGGCCCGGGCTGGGGATTCGAACCCACCACCTTAGGTGTACGTGGCTGGCGCCTTAGCCGATTGAGCCACAGGCGCCGAGCCTATTATTTGATTTAAAATAAAACACAAAACAACTTGAGGACAATCCCTTTACCCCTTACTCCTCTGAGTGAGTCACTCTCGGGAAAGACATAATGAAATAGTCACAAACCCAGCCTTTGGCATAAAGGCGAATTCATACTATTACTACTTTTTGGAGAGCGAGCACGTTCAAAGGTTAATACCAAAGGCTGCTTTGAGATTGGCTTTGCTTGTTTGTTTTCTTTCTTTCTGTTCTGACAGGAGTGAAAAGCATTTCATTCTTCCAAAAAAATGTATGGCCCCAAACTTTTTTTTTTTTTTTTAAAAGTCCGTAGCTACTTATGTAAAAGGCTATATTGTTAGTTGAAATGAAGGGAATCCATGTTGTGGGCTTCTTGCCTGGTATAAATTGGTACTCTTTTGAAGTGGGATTAGATTATGGGACAGGAATCACAAACCGATTCTGATTCCACTGCCAAGGCCAGTTGAGTCATGGTGGCTGAGGGAGCCCTGTGTTGAAAGAGCTGGCAGTGCTCTTAGCAGTGTCCTTGCTGGATGTGGGGCGGGTGTGGAGGCCGTGGACGTGACCCAGGTTTGCCATTCTTGCTCTGGGGTGGATGTTAGCCCCTTAGACTTGAGGAAGCTTGCTTGGTCACCACCTCTGATTCACTACTTCTACTTCGAAACTCCGGATTTGTCGATAAGATGACCTTTGAAGGTGTTCGAAGTCTTAAGATAAAATAATCTCCCATATCTTCCACTCTCCCCCCATGTTGTTCTGGCTGGGTGAGTCAATGTATTAGGCATATTTGACTTAGTGACCTTGTTCAGCAAAGCATTGGCATCTTAAAGAATGATTCAAGTAATAAAGAGACATTCAGAATTGTTTTCCTGCCTAGTCTAAAGACAGCCCAGAAATAAAGGTCAGTTCAGATTTGTTAACATCTGCATTAATTAAGCATGTCAAGTAACAATGCTGAAGTTTTTATGCAGTAATAGAGTCATATCTGGAATATTGGAGGAGGGGCTACCTGTGTTCTGAGAGCCCTAACTTCCCAGCAGGGGACGTAACTGCAGCAATTCAAAGCACAAGGAAAGAGCCCTGAGCTTGGCTGACCTTAGGGAGCTACATACCCCTCTGGGCCAAGTGCTGCACTTAGACTCACTGGGGAGATTCTTAAGTGTATTGATTCCCAGGGGCCACACCTGTCTAATTGAATGGGATCTCCAAGCATCTATACACTTTTAAGAGCTCTTCCCATGTTCTTAATATGTCTCCTGGTTGAAGAACAGGTCTGTGTCTTCACCTTCCTCATCCCATCACCTGCTGCCGCCAACACCTTGGATGGACCTTCCTGGACCTGCCCATCCATCACCTTCTCCAGCCCCAGCAGCCCTTTCTTTACCCTGGTCCCAGGTTATAGACACCTTGCTGCCAGCTTCTGCCTGCGCTGTCCTTTCTACGTTTGCGTTGGTGTCCACTGTTTTCTCTGCCTTGAAAGTTGTTTTCCCAGTTTCTCCCCATTCTAGTTCTCTGAATAAAATTACTTTTCTGGATAAGAATCAGATGCCATGCCACTCCCCTGGAAGAAACTCCTCTTCTTCCCCAGGGCAGACTTGAGCATTCTTCTGTGTTTCCAAGGTGAATGAAGACCTGGGGGTGGGTCACACCTCTTCCCGGGTATCCTCCACTCCCAGCTGAAGTAGGTATTCCAAAAGCTTTTGCTACTGAGTGTGTGTGTCGGGCATAAAATCTGCTTTCCCTTCTGAGGTTTGAGCCATGTTAAAATACTTGTAAGCAGTAAAGCATTTTATAAATACGAAGCAATGTAAATGGTGTTTTAAATGGCACTGATGTCAGTGATTTCCAATGATGGTTTTTAAATGACAGAAAATGAATAGATTACATTTTCTGTAAACGCTGCCTGTCTTCAAGTCAGAATAGGGGACATTGTGCCTTATATATTGTTTAGGCTGTTGCTGAAGCCTCCCCATAAAGAAGATAGGAAGTAGGGTAGCCCTAAAATGTCACCTACCGAGGGAAGTTCAAGTAATGAATTGTGTCTCTGTAGATGGTGTGTCTGCCTTAGACAGCAGCTCTGCGGGCCCAAAATTTTGTCCAAATAACGAGCTGCCTGTGAACTTTTATTATGTGAACGTACCTCTTTTGGAGCCATCTGTGCGCTTGGTTTTGTGAAGCAATTATGTTGCAGGTGTTGATAGAGATGAAGTAATGGCTTAATTATTTGGCGAAACAGCAGGCATCTTGGACTCACGACTGGCTTCACACACTTCCCAGGTTTTGTTTGGGCCATTTTGTTCTTTGGAATTTTAACACAGCCAAGAGGGAGAGAGAGAATTATTGCAAGGGCAGCCAGCTGTATGTACAATAATTTGAAAAAGTCAGCCTGCACTATATTTAAACTAAATGGTAAGAGGGTGTGTGTGGTTCTCTTTTGAGTGTCCCTGTGGTGGGGAAGAGGGGGCTCAGGGAAGGGGGCATATGTGTTTATGAACTGTCTGAAATGTAAGCAGAATTTGAACATAGCGAGGCCCCTATCTTCCAATTTCCAGAAGGGTCCTATGTCTTCCTCCCCACAGAAGTAAGAGTATTAGATGCTGCTTTGTTTCTTTGAAGTTGTCAGTTGTGTCTAAGAATTAGGGCTAGATCTTAGATGAGTTCCTTGTCGTGTCATAGGACAGAGAAGTAGATCTCTACCAGAGCCACTTCTGAATTATCCCTGTTCCCCGTCTTTGCCTGGTTATCCATCCATTATCCCTGGTTTGCCATCTTACTATGCATTTGCATTTTGACCTTGACATTTCTGATGAGATATGACAGGGAAGTAGAAGATGAAATAAATAAACCACAAAGCAAAATGCTGAGAAACAGGGTGACCGGGAGTTCCATATACGGCTATGCAGCCCCGTGGTGGGAATCCGGCCCCCACCCCCCCCGACACATAGTTGTGCTATACGGCTACCCTTGGTGTGAGCACCTCTTGTATACCAGGCATTTTGTGCATACTTTCCTTTTTTGCCCCAATAACAACATTTTCCAAGCAGCTTGCTTACTCCATTTTACCAGGACAGTAGAAGATGCCATGGCTCATGTTTACACACTTGGTTGGGGCCCCACACACTGGCCAGCTGCTCTTTGTGCCACACAGTTTGGAGGCTGACTGGTGTGGTCCTGTAAGGGCTCAGTAGACCTTTGTGGGATTTTCCGACCAGCATGGGAAGCAGTTTCCGAGGCAGCAGCTTCGCCTCTGTGGAACTGTGCTTTGTGTTCCTGCACTCCCGTCCGCTCGTATGAAGAGTCAGTCGGGCTGAAGCAATCAGCTTAATCTTCTTGGCTTACCTGTGGCTTCCAATTATTTTGCATTTATACTGCCAGCTGTTCCCAGGAATACAATGAAGCCCTTGTTTTGTTTTTATCTCTGTGTTTATGCCATTGACCTTGCGTGCAGTCTTTGCTTTTATTAATTCTCCGGTTATGGGAGCTGAGCACTGTAGAGAGGGGTTATGCACAGTTCTTGGCCTTCTGGGAGCTTAGAACAAGAAAAAAAAAAAAAAGGAGCGTTCTGTCTTCTGGCACCTTGGTTTTTGTGGCAGCTTAGGTAAGTCACACCTGCTGCTATAATGCAGAAGCGTGAAGGACCTCAACTGTGAACAGGCTGTGGGAATTTATTTGGCCATGTACTAAAGTGGAGCACATAGAAGGGTTTTCAGACTTTGTGCTGAATGGACCTGTAAGTCGTAGGTAGAGTGGCTGCCAAGTGAAAATGCAGGAGTATGCTGCCGAGATGCCATCTGGCAGAGGGGACACGGGGCAGGGAGATCGGAGGCCTCCTTGGGGGTGTGCAGCGAGAAGGCCCCTTACAACTGCCGCAGTGCACAACTTCAGAAAAGGTTGATTATATTTATTTTAAAAACACTAATTGATTTTAATTCAGGATACGAAAATAATACATGTTCCTATTAAAACCATTTGAACCCACAGAAATTACAAAGAAGGGAAGGAAATTTGACCGTGCCAGCGTAACCGTTGGTATAGAATTTTGGTGTCTATTTTTCTGTGCAGAGGATATTTTATTAATGTTGACCTTTGCGAAAAGCAGCCTTTTCTCTTCCTGCCTATCTTTACATCATCTCTGCCAGGCTCTGAGAACAAGACGGTTACCAGCCAAGAGACATAAAAGCAAGCTCTGGCTGGCTCCCCTTGAAAGAAGGATCCCAGCAGGTGACGTGGAAAATATAGGGACCCCTATTGAAAGGAGGGTTTTGACGTTATACCTTCAAATATTTTTCTTTCCTTGCCTGTTCTATAGGAGACTTTTAGCCTCGAGCATTGTGTGTAGAGTTAGGCTCCTGGATGATGGCATAATTGTTAAAGAAGAAAAAATATTAATAAAGGTAGGTAGGGTGTGGACCTCAAAGAACTACTTTAAAGTCTTAACTCCCAAATATGGCCTTAGAAACCTGAATTCATACAAGAATAAACTTCCTTTCTCATCCCTCCATTCCTTTCCTCGTCCTTCCTTCCTAGAAATGTATTCTTTAAGCACTCTATTTGAGAGCTTAAACAAATAAATGGTAACAAAATAGTGTACAGCAGAACAATATGGCTGCCGTACATGACCACTAAGTTGTGTGGAAATCATTAAAAAAAAAAATCGGCGCCTTTGATGCTAAGCACTTCATAATTTTGAAGTAGATCTTTTTGTCTGTGTTTTGCATGCTTTCTGCTTCCCAGATGACCTGTTGCTTCAAGTAGGTAGTATTAATCAGCGCTTCATCAGTGGGATAAAAAGATACAGGAGCCTTGGAAACTTCCTCTGTTGTTCTGGCTTCACAATCAAATAGTTTGTAATATTATCCACAGATAATCTTTTAAGAACTTATTAAAATACTTCCTCTATCTAGATTAAGATACTTGTTAAGGCAAACAGAAAGTTGATGGCCAGTTAGCAGGGGCTGGAGTGAATGAGGGGCCTGTCCACTGTCCTGCCACGTTGGGTTGGCCTCCGGTGGTGTTGGGATGACAGGCTTTCCCCAAGGTCACATGGTAGTCGCTGGGAACATTCCTTAAGGCCCTTGGCCACTGTCAGATGGGTAAACCCCGTGACTCTCCAGACTTGGGAGAAGTTAGCCAAACCACCTCACTGGCATAGTTCTAATAGGCTGTTCTTCAAATGGCCATGACAATAGCTGGGCACCCAGCACATCTGCACATCTTTTTGAATGGAAAAATTCTATGACATAGCCACTTTATGACCGCACATGCAGCGTATTACATAAATGTACGATGCTTCCACACTCTGATGGGCCTCCTGCCAATTGCCTTGGTCAGATCTTCCATCTCTGTAGGTGGAGAAGCTACTTCCCTACTCTTTCCTCCTATGTATTTTTATCTAAAAAAGAAAAAAAGAGCATTATTAGTACTATTTGCTTTACCAAATAATAGTTTCAAAAATATATATGATCCAGAATATATATATGCTGACTTTTTGACAAGCTTCCATCATGCCAGTATCTGTAGTGGTGACTAACTCTGACCATGTGATAACATGGCTCTTAGGAGGCAGACGTGTGAAAAATCAGACCTTGGCAATGACCTTGAGCAGTAGGCACATTAATACTGTTCCGGTAATGGACCTCAGGGCATGACAGACTTCTGACAATGTTGGCATGGTTGGGTACTAGGGCCTCTGGTTTCTGTGCTGCCACCAACTTGAAGGCTCTGTGGCCTTGGAGAGTTATCTCTTAAGGGACTCCAGGAACACATCCTAATCCTAAGTGACAAGGCCTCAGTCTGGGTGACCTTCCAGGTCTCTCCAACCCTGAAACTCGTGACTGTAGCTGGTCTGGATCAGTGGTCCTCCACTAGGGGCCGTTCTGTCCCCAGGGGGACTGTTTGCAGCGTCTGGAGACTGTTTTGCTTGTCCTCTAATGGAATCCCATGGGTGCCTCATCATCTTACAGTTCACAGGACAGCCCCCACGGCAAAGGGTTATCCACCCAGACTGTCGTCGCAGAAGAAGGTACAGGGCCGTTCCTTGGCCTCCATAACGTACTTTTGTTCTCTTTGCTGGGCTTGTTTTCTCTGGTCCGTGTGTCACTTTTAACATTCATTTGCTGCCCAGCGCTCTCCAGGTGAGGAGATGGATAAGTCAGAGGGCTTTGCTCAGAGGAAACAGAGCTGCTGTTGTGGGGGAAGCATGAAGTCAGCTCTTCCACGGAGGTGTCTGTTTTCTGAGCCCCAGTTAAAATGTGTGGCTCATTTTCTGTTCTTGGTTAGAGTTTTCCTGGCAGTGACTTAGAGGCTTGACATTTGTGTACTTTTCCATATTTTGTTTATGCCTTTCTACATTCCTAGGACTTGGATCGTTAAAGGCTTAGCATTTTCTAGATGATACTGTATCTTTTACTCCTTCTAGGGGGGCTAATCCTGAAGAAGAGGCATGTAGATCAAACTAATTAAGGTGGTTGTATAAACGTTCTGGTAGGCTTTGGGGGGGGGGGAACAAGCCAAGAAATGAAAGTACAGTGAAAACACACAGAGGAACACTTAACTGGCCTTAAGAAGCAAATGTTTTTGTTATTTATTTACGTAAGTGCACACGTATTTGGTGGCATATGGCTTGCACTTCTTTAAGAAGTAGAAACTTAAAAACTGAGCAAAAACTTATCCTCTGAGCAAAAGCCAGGGCAAGGAAGTTGCCTGGAGCAGCCTCATTAATTAGGGTAACCAGATTTCACAAACAAAACAGATAAGCCTGGCTGTGGCCATTAAAATTCACAAAGAAAGACAGATTAAGAAATACAGCCTCTGTAGTTGACCACCTCCTTAAGTTGATCTAATTTTCATGGACTGGACATGTACCACGTGTAACCGGAGGAAGTTCCTTTTGTTAACCATTGACCACTTCTGTGTGTGGACCAGTTTCTTACAGCCCCTTGGGTGGTCAACTTACAGCAGTTCTATTGTACTTTAGTGTAGACACTCCTCAAAATGACCCTGTACCCAGACTGGTTCCATACCTTCGTTAGCTGCCCTGTATGGAAGTAGCAAAAAGGAACTTCCCATGGTTTGAGTACAGCTGTCACATTTTGGCCCTAAAACAAAGGTTGACCAATTGGTTGTTATGTTACCCGGCTCTTTCATGGAAAGCCCTCTCAAACCTCCAGAAACCACACTGACTGGACTTCCTTTTACCACTTGTGTATACTGTACTCTGAGGAACAAGTGCCAGTTTATGCTGTAGCTTTACCCAGATCAGGATTTTTTTTTTTTTTCACAGTTTTTGGCCGGGGCTGGGTTTGAACCCACCACCTCCAGCATATGGGATGGGTCTGGTGCCCTACTCCTTTGAGCCACAGGAGCCACCCCAGGTCACCCCAGAATCTAATATTAATTCACATCTCATATTCATTCCTCCATTCTCTAGTTGCTATATTTTCAACTGCCCAACCCCACCAGTTTTGTTTTTTTTTGCTTTTTTGCTTTTTAACCGCCAGTGGCCAAAGATGGTCACATTTACTTTCCAAGAGCCCCTCCTCCCCTTCCAGGGCAGATCTCATTTGCCAGCCCTCACCCTTCTTGGGTGTATGCTCAGGTAAGAAGCACAGTAGCCCGCCTTCCTCGTGCTGACCAAGGCCTGGGTGTTGGAGGACTTTCCTCCTATGATACAGCTCTTCAGATAGATGGAGAAAAAGTAAGATGACGCGTGAAGAGGAACTTTTCACCATCTCATTGGGCTGAAGATGGAAGGCGTATGTTCTCAGTTGTGAACATATCCCTCCTTGCTGAAAGAATGAGGGATGGAGTGGCCTGGCTGATTAACCCATTGGGGCGAGAGTAGGGACAGTGGGGACAGGCACAGCTCTCACCTGCAGCTATGGGCACTTTGAAACCAAGGGCTAAGAGCAGTGAGGTGAGTGCAGTTGGGTAAATGAGACCACAGGTGGTGTCAGGTCCTGGGGTGGGGAGCTCCTGAGCTGAGAACAGGGGTCGTGGTGTGGAAGTCTGTGGAAGTGTGCATGTGGCCACTTGGCCCTGGTGGAGTTTTCATGATTTTTATGGACATACTCTATGGCCAGCAGGCTCTTTTTCTTTTTTTTTTAATCATGGAAGGGGCCATCAATCTGATTTACCGTGAATGGATATCCTTAACATGCGGGAACCTCAGAAAACACTGTGCAAAGTGGAGAGGTCACATAGGACCTGATTGTGTGTTGTTTGATTCCATTTATGTGTAATATCCAGAAAAGTCCAATTCTTAGAGACAGAAAGCAGATGGGTGATTATCTGGGCCTGGAAGTGGGAGCAGAAATTAACCATAAACTGGCTTGAGGGAACTTTTGAAGGGTGATGTGGAAATGTTTTAGACTTGGATTGTAGTGCTGGCGGTATAACTCTATAAATTTGCTAAAAAAAATCATTGAATTGCACATGGGTAATGGTTGCATTTTTATAGAATGTAAGTTTGTACTTTAATCAAACTGTAAAAATGTTATTTTAACTGGATTTTGTTTTGAGGCTTGTGGGAAGGGATGGTGAGTGCATACAGGAACATCTGTATGGGATCGACATGGTCTTTATTATTTATGCTCATTTGAGGGGCACATGTGTTTGTGAACAATGCTGCTAAGAGTTGGAACGTTTAAACAAAATCCTATTCCAAACTTACTCCTTTAGTTCAGTAAGTAGACATTGTAGAATTCTCATTTTCATCTTTTGAAATACTTAACACATAAAAGAGCTCTTGGCATTTTATTACATAGATTTATATACACAAGAACATCTCACTAATTGGGATATTGGAGTTTAGTCCAAATTAGCAAAATCAATATGCATAAAAGGAGTGGAATTCTGCAGAATCTCAGGGTTGGAAAGGACTTTAAAGGTTAAGTGCTAGCGGACAGAGCCCATGAATAACAGCAGACAAGGAAGAAATTCAAAGACTCTGCACTGCGTTTGACTAGCTGATTGAAAGCCCTCAAAGTTAATTGATGTCCCTTTGATTAGAAAGTTCCATTCATCAGAGTCCGCTCGTTATTTGGCTGCAGTGGTGGTCTGAATTTAATTGCCAGCCTTCTTTTCCCCTGCTGTTTAGAAACCTCTATACCTAATGGTCCTCCCTGTTTATTTTGAGAAATGCTGTGATTATTAGTGAGGCTGACAAGAGTCAATTATTGGCCTGGTGAAAACAGACCATCAGCTCCCCTTCACTTGCCGCCATGGGTAAATTTGTGTTGGTGTGAGACACAGTGGGGCCGGAGACCCTTCTAGAAGTTGCTCTGCTCTGCTGGACCTGAACATGGAGGCCAGTGAGATTCCTGGGTAACGGACCAGGTCTTTAGCTGCTTACTTGAAGTCTCTTGTTTATACTCATATTTACTTGGAGCTTTTCTTTATGATTTTTATCCCTCTAAGGACCAGGTGGGTACAATAGTTATTTTTATATGGTTTATAGATTGTAAAGGGCTTTTGAAGTGAACTTGTGATTCTGTTTCATTAGTTCTGTCAACAGACTTTCTCTGCTGGGTGCGAGGCCCAGCAGGGTGCAGGGAGACAGGCCCTGCATTGGGATGGGCCTGGGCTGGGAGCAGTGGGCTGCAGCTTTGGTGGGGGTGCCAGAGCCCACAGACATAGAAACCAGGAAAGCATCCTGGTCTGATGGGTCCAGTCAAGACAGTGGTGTAAGTTTCTTGTGGCTGGCAGGCACCATGATGGTTAAGTGGTATCACCTTCACATACCAAAATGATGAACTGAGAAATGGTTTGTAATGCTGATGTTAGTCTGGCAAGTAGAGGGCAGTTATTTGTCATCGTTCACCCCTCCCTGTCCTTCCTTAACTACCAAAATGTTGAGACCTCATCTGGCCTGGCCATAAATTCACACATAGCAGATTAACACACTGACCACTCCGTCAACCAGTTGGAACATCGTGTGAACATCTCTGCATTTAACCTTCAGGGGTACAGCCACACCAGGGGCCACAAAGAAATGGACCCTGATTTTCTTCAGCCTCCTTGAGTCTGTCTGTGAGCAGCTTCGTTGAACAGTGAAGTAGTTCTGACCATTATGCTTTTAGCAAGATAGAGACGTGAAAGTTTACTTATTTGTGTAACAGACCAGTTTTCAGTAAGAGTTTTTAAATGTCTACTTTTTTCCCTGAGAAAAACCCTCTCCTTATCTGCAGACAGCAAGGTGTATTTGTTGGGGAGAAAGTAATCCTAGTCCTGGCCGCCATGTGGGGACTCGCCGTGTGTTTAGATCAGCTTCAGGCAGTTCATCCTTTGCACTTCTGCTGTATCTCTGAGAATTTCTTTAATAAGAAGGGTTTTTTTGTTGTGTGTTTTTTGCCAGCTTCTTCCTCGGGGCCATCTTCACCGTTTCCCTCACAACCACTTTCCTTACTCCTGTTGATAAGAGCGCCTTCACTGAGCTTCCCCGGCTGCCCTTCAGAGGCCAGGGTCAGCGTTCCCATGGTCTGCTCGTTCTTCTGAAACTCTTTATGTTCTATTCAAAATTTACTTCTAGGGTTTTTATTTCTTTTCTTTTTGAGACAGAGTCTCTCTGTCACCTAGGCAGATCGCAGTGGCATCACTGTAACTTACTGCAACCTTGAATTCCTGGACTAAAGTGCTCCTCTTGCCTCAGCCTCCTGAGTAGCTGAGACTACAGGCACGCACTACCATACCTGGCTAATTTTTTTTTTTATTTTTAGTAAGAGACAGGGTCTCGCTTTTGCCCGTGCTGGTCTCAAAACTCCTGACCTCAAGTGATCCTCCTGCCTTAGCCTTCCTGAGTGCCAGGATTACAGGTGTGAGCCACAGTGCCTGGCCTACTTCTAGTATTACTATTATTACTTTCCATTTGTTTATTGCACTTTCATCATTATTGGCCAGTTCCCTTTAGGAATTATCCATGCTTTCAAATGTGATGTGGACGTGTCGCTGAGAGACACCGAGGCAACACAGTCACATGCTTTGCTGTCTGCCTGGGAAGGGAACAGTATGTGTGTGGGGTGGTGACCCTTCTCCAGTGAACTATGGAGGAAGTGATGTGACTGGCCACTGATCTAACGTGTCAAGTGTGTAGGGAGCATCTATATTTAACAGAGTGATGGGGAACTGGAGAGCCAGCAACAAAGTGTGTACGTTATACACTGACTAAGCCGTGGTAACTAAAGTTAGGGCATGGCTACCATGCCGAGTGAGGTCTGCCTGGATCCTTAAAAATGTGGAAAGGGGAGAAATTGCCTGCCCCACTCCAGTTCCCTTTCTTAGGAGGAGGTGAGGCAGGAAGGGCCACCATTTCTCGGATTTGTCTGTACATTCTCTGCTGCCCGCTTTGCACATTTCATCATGTAGGAAAGAAAAGGGAGTCCGAGAGTTTCGGTCACTTACTTAGTACAACTGGAAAGCAAAGACTTCGAATTTTAAAAATCAGGCCCCCAAATCTGTGCTCTTCATGTACCATAACCACTCTTTGGGCAAGAAAGCAAGTGTGACGGGAAAAGAAAAGGGTGCCCACGCTTACCGAATACCGTGCTCGGGCTGGGGGCTTCCCTGCTGTCATCCTGTCCCTCACAACAGCCCTTGGTTCCCCATCCCGTGGCAGCTGAACAGACTGCAGACAGAGTGATGAGGGACTGACCCGGGCACATGGCTGGCTGGTTGTGGAGAGTTAAGCCTCACGGGCTGGACAGAGTTCAGCCGTTCCTCCTGTGACCACCATGCCGTCTCATAGGTTTCATTCTAAAGTTTAATTCCTCTGTTACAAATTATGACTCCATAGATGAGAATAAGCAAAGGATTTAGGGGTTTACCTATAGGTTGATGTATTTCTTCTCAGAAGGCAGTTTTGGTTACTACAAAATCATTGATTTTTTTTTAAATTAGGTTAGAAATTTTATAAAATGCCTCAGAAGTTAATTTCTGAGACCTCACACAGATTGTGTTGTGGATGACAAGCGGTTCCCACAGAAATGCGTCCCCTCCCTAAGTGCACCAGTCCTCCACCTTCCCCTGACTGCTCCATCCCTCTTGTTTGCTGGTCCCCTGGCCTTGGATGCCCAGCAGCGTGGGTGTCCTGAGGTCCTGTCCTGACTCCTGCTCTGACTCACACGCGGCGGGCCTGGAGGCTTCAAGACTCACACACCAGAGCTCATCACAGGTTAATGTCAATGCTTTTTCATCTGTTCCTGACTTCTTTCAAGCACACCAAGTCACGAATCCCCTTGCTTTTTCCTGCTAAATAAATATTTTTGCATCTGTTTCCTCTTGTTTACCTCTGACTCTGGTGCTTCGTTTAGATTTCACAGCAACTAACTGGAAATAATACAGCTTCAGGGATGTCCTTAGGTTTTTGGCTTTTCCTGACATTTCTTACTCTCTGCTAGAGTTGTGGAAGCCCAAATCTGACACTGTTACTCTTTTGGAAAGCACTTGTCAGCGATTTTTTTTTTTTTTAATTGCTTTCTGGATCGAGTTCTAATGACTTAGCAGGACCTGCGAGACAATCGTCATTTACCATCTAACACCAGTGTAGCTCCCGACTTATTTTTTTTTCTGCTTTGTCTGTAGGCTGTGATGTTGTTTTGGGGCAAGGCTTTGTAGTTCCTGCTCCGTAGCCTTTGCACGGGCTGTCCCTTGGCTTGGACTGTCCTCCCAGTCACATCTCCCTTTGGCAGATGTGTTTTGTCCAATGGCTTCCTCTGTGGTTCATGGCATACATATTCTCGACTGCGAGACGTATTATATTTTGCTTTGTTTATGTGCTTTTCCCCAAGAGATTGTGTTGAGACCTTGAGGATAATAACTGTCATATCTACATTTGTCAAAAAGTAGATGATTCAGTGAATATTCGGTGAATAGATTTTAAGGTCACTGCTTTCTCATGCTCCTTAAGGGGTGTGTGAAGCCCTCGTGCCAAGGACATCTTTTGGTGACCCAGTAACTGAGATTGACAAATTCGGTCCCTTTTAGGTGGGGTGCTGAATGAGGCCCAGAGGAAGGGTGATGGGTATAGACAGGTGGAGCCACGTGTTATGTTGAGCATTTGAAATGGGACTCATCTGATCTGAGATGTGCTACAAGTGCTCAAGACACACACTTGACTCTAAAGACTCGGAACAGGAACAACAAAGAATGGAAAATAAATCAGTTTTCATAAGTTTCAACATTTATAATTATATTTGTTAGGAAGTATTAGAAATCATATTAATAATTTTGAAATGTAGAATTATACATTGATAACTTTTGGATCTATTCGATTAAATACAATTTATTAATATAATAATGTCAACTCTAAGTTTTGAAAATACACCTCCTAGAAAATTTTAAATGATGTTTGTAGCTCATCTTCTGTTTCTCCCGGGCACAGTGGCAGCTGGAGACGCGGGAGGGCCTGGTGGAAGATGAGAGGCCTTAGGAGAGAGGAAGGACTGGAAGGAGAGGAGGGAGGCTGCCATATTGGACAGAATGAGAAAACGTAGAAGACGCAGAAACCAGCAGATGCGGTCAAGGCTCTAGGAGGGGATGGGGAGCGTGGAGCTGCAGCCTTTTACCTAAAATGAGCAAAGCCACGTTAAAAGAGTAGATGAACGCTTGCATTGTCTTCTCTTATTGCAAAGCCTTTCCTGAGCTCTGCAGCATGATCAGAGAATAAAGCAAAACGGTGAACACACGTTCAGGTCTTCAGAGATAATAATCCCCTTAGACCTCAGGCGCTGTCCTCCTCCCATCTCTTTCTTGTACGTATCCGATGTGGGTTCTAAACCCGTGCAACCGTTCTTTCTGAATATTCCTTGTAGTCTGCTTTGCTTCATTTAACAGATTAAATTTTTTTCTATGATAGGCTTAATTGCAAGATAATCGTCGATGAATGACTATTATCCCCGTCACATAACAAGCCTGCCACCCGCTTTCCGACAGCAGCTCTGGCTGGCCTGGACCTTGGTCCCTTCACCCTGCTCCTGGGGTTATGGCTAGACGGGGATCATCTGCGTGTGGCTGACGTGACCCAGACGTCCTCGTCATTCCATGCAGCTGAGCTGCCTTAGAGTGGCACAGAGCACATTAGATTGAGGAATTTGAAACTAGGAATTTAAGAAAAATTGTGATTCTTACTGAAACTTCAAAAAATGACTATTTTGCCACTTCATAGAGTCTGTCACATGAATTTCCTAATCTGAGGTTTGGAGGTGGGGTGGATCCCTCACAGTGTGACTGCATGGTGGCTTTCGGAGGAGGGGCAGAAATGCCCCCTGCAAGGGCTGTGTAATGGACCAGTGGGTGACACGGACCGTAAGAGAGATTTGCTTCCCAGAGAAACTTTAGCTCCCAGGAAATACAGTATTTTTGAGTACACTCCTGTTGTTTGTTGAGGTTTGACTTGATTTGATTTATTTCAGATTTCCCATTTGAGAAAAACCTTCTTGTGTCCTAATTTCTGACCCCTCCTTGGGGGGGACTCAGGATCAGTCCTCTGTCACTCTTCTGGATTCCCTGAGGAGAGGTCAGAGGGCACAGCAATGTCATTTCCAGAAATTGTCAGGGTTCTTGGAGTAGAAAACAGGCTCTGTTTGTGGGCAGCTTATAAAAGGCAAGGGGTCGGTGGTTAGGAGATTCAGCGGGAGACCAGCCTTAGGACTAGTAGTTCCTAGCAGTACTGTTAATAACAGGTACCTTACAGCAGAAACAGCAATGCTGAGAGACCCACATCCACCACGTCCCCGCGTACTGACCTTCCACTGGGGCCTGGGGCCTGCACCTGGACCTGTTGTGTGTTCATCTTTTACGCAAACCTACAAGCTTCAGGGAGTTGTAGTATCCTCATTTTACAGACGAGGAAACTCAAGCCCAAAAGAATTAGTGCCTTATCAAGGTCCCATGGCTACCGAATGGCTGAGTGGATTCAATCCAGGTTTTCTGGCTCCAGAAGGAATGTAATTGCCCGAGTGCTGCGAGCCCTCCCACCCCAGCCCATGGTGGCTTCCTGTTAGGGCAGTGAATTTTGCCCTTTTCAGTGTTTAGCATCTTTTACTTCTGTGGCACACTTTGTTAACCTTTTCTTGCCAGCTGAGAGGAAGGGAAATTGCTAGATGGCAAATCAGGGTGTGTGTGTGTGTGTGTGTGTGTGTGCGCGTGTGCGCATATCCGTGTTGGTAAAGTGATAGCTTTCCAAAGCAATTCCAGAATTTGGGGAGGAGGCTCTTTCTTCTGTTTTAAAATTCTTATCTTTCTAGAGAAATTTTAAGTGAAGTTAAGAGTCTTTGACACTCTCCTAAAAAGAATGTCTACTTTTAAAAACAAGTTCTGGTGAGTAGGCCTGGCCCACCGTAATGATGGGTTCGCCTGCATGTAGAGTAACCATTGTCTTTTTTAAGATGGTCATTGCTCAATTGCCAAGAGCCACATTTGCCTCCCCTCCCCCAGTTAAAAAGATTTGGGATGGAGAAAAGATAAATAAGACCTAGCATTTTAGTTTTAATTTCAGGGATGTGGTAAGGCATTACAGATGCCTCTTCATCATTTGAAAAGAGATGAGCATAATTCAGTGGAATATTAATTAGTACACCCGGCTGGGGCAGGGTTTTTTTTTTATTAATACAAGTAGGAGGCTTTGGAGGATGGAGACATTATTTGTAAGAAAAAATTTTGAGAAACAAAGCAAGCATCTCTTGTGTACAAGCAAGAGTAAGTTCCGACTCAGAGCAGAGGCGAGCACCGTTCTTGGTCCCTGCAGTGTCCGGCCCCAGGCCTCCCTCGTTGTCCTCTCTCTACTGGTCTCACCGGCTCGCCTGCTTTCTCTACCTTGTAGTTTCTGACTTCATCACAGGCATGACTGGAATAGAGACGGAAGGAGGAGGAGGAATGGGCTCAGTTTTCTTTCATGGGCTGTTCTGGGAAGCAAGCTGAATTTTATGCCCCCTAAAAGATGGGAAGTCCTAACCCCTGGAACCTCTAAAGGTGGCCTTACTGGGAGGTAGGATCATTGCAGGTGTAACTAAGACGTAAGTGAAGGGAGGTCACACTGGAGTAGGGGGTCAGGAGGTCCTTAATCCAGTGTGACTGCTGTCCTCATAAGCAGAGAAGAGACACAGATACGCAGAGGAGAATCCACGTGAAGTCAGAGACGCTCCCGGGGAGGCCACGTGACCACGGAGGCAGCGATGGGAATGATGCAGCCACAAACCACCAGACACCAGGGACTGCCGGCTGGCTGCCACAGCAGAGGAGCATGAAACAGATTCCCCTCAGAGCCTCTAGTAGGAGCCCACCCAGCTGACACCTTGGTTTCTGATTCCTCGCCTCCTGAACTGTGAGCCCAGAACTTTCTGTTGCTTTAAGGCCCCTAGTGAGTGGCTCTTCCACCCTAGGAAGTGGATCCTCAAGCCTCCCTGCTTCCTTACCTCTCTGGAACACCTCCTGCTCCCCTCACACCCCCAGCTAAAAGGTTTTTATTTTGTCCCACTAGCTTTTTAGCGTGGCTCTGGTGGTGTTCTGGCAAACAGAGAGGAAGACGCCCAGAGCACGTCTCCCAGAGACGTCCTGTGCCAGGCAGGGCTAGAAGGTCGGGGGCGCCAGCCTCCCCCTTGTCCTTGCTTATTCCCACCTCCCCACCCAGAGCTCTTACAATATTTCACTTTTAGGAAAGAGTGTGCTTCTGAGAAACCTACCTTGTAAGTCATTGTCATCTAAACAAAGACCAGGTTTGGGATTAGGGTCCCAGCTTGGTGGCTCATTCTCTGCTTTCAAGTGGCCAAACCTCATGTGTAACATGGACCAACCTGGGTCCAATGATGCACGTGGGGCAAGGTGAGTGCAGGTGGATCCAGGTGAGGGCAGGTAGACCTGCGGCTCCCGCTTTAGCCTCGATGTTTGACATGGAGCCAGTTGTGTAAGTCACCACCTTCTTGCTGAGAAAGTTAAAGGAGCAAACATTTTTCTACCTGGCACTCTTCTGGGCACTGCAATTTATTATTATTATTATTTTTAATTAAATCATAGCTGTGTACATTAATGCAGTCATGGGGTACAGTGTGCTGGTTTTATCTACCATTTGAAATATTTTCATCAAGCTAGTTAACATAGCCTTCATGGCATTTTCTTAGTTATTATGTTAATACATTTATATTCTACATTTAAAAAAGATTCACATGTACCCTTGTAGGATGAACCATAGGTGTGGTCCCACCAATTACCCTCCACCACTCATCCTCCCCCTTCCCTCCCCTCCCTCTTCCCTTTCCCCATATTCTTGGGCTATAATTGGGTTATAGCTTTCATATGAAAGCTATAAATAAATTTTAAAGTAGGGCTGAGTACATTGGATACTTTTTCTTCCATTCTTGAGATACTTTGCTAAGAAGAATATGTTCTAGCTCCATCCGTGTAAACATAAGAGGTAAAGTCTCCATATTACCTAGTTTTTAAATATTTGTGTAAATTAACTTTTTATACTATATTTCTACATTGAAGTATACCAGCATATTTAATTCCAATGAAATTTTGAAAAGGGGCACAGTACACACATTTTCTAATGTGATTTTTAAAGAATCTTTTGTAATTTCATTTCCTTCCTAATTCAAGTGGTATTCCAAACATATATTTCAACATATCCTGCAAAGAAAGTTTCTTTTTTCAGTTTCCTAACATTATGATTTGGCTTTTAAATTCTTCCTGTGGACTCTGAGATTCTCAGAGGCAAAGGGTAAACCTTAAAAACACAGGCACTCAGACAGACTCCCTGTACAGAGGGAGATTGTTAACAATGCCTGCTCAAGGAGGAATCACGCTACCAGACCTCAGACTGTACTACAAAGCCATAGTGATCAAAACAGCATGGTACTGGCACAAAAATAGAGAGGTAGATGTGTGGAACAGAATAGAGAGCCAACAGATGAATCCAACTACTTACCGGTACCTGATCTTTGACAAGCCGA
>CAUYQV010011756.1:0-22424 GCA_963574575.1 Galagoides demidoff
GCCATGTACACCTAAGGTGGTGGGTTCGAATCCCCAGCCCAGCCCACCAAACAACAATGATGGCTGCAACCAAAAAATGGCCAGGCGTTGTGGTGGGCACCTGTGGTCCCAGCTACTTGGGAGGCGGAGGCAGGAGACTCACTTGAGCCCAGGAGTTGGAGGTTGCTATGAGCTGTGATGCCATGGCACTCTACCCAGGGGGTCAGCTTGAGGCTCCGTCTCAAAAAAAAAAAAAAAAAAAAGAAAATGCATTGCTACATTTGGTATTAGGAAGGTTGAGAACCACTGCTTTAGGAAATAACAGCAATAGTGAATTTCTGGTGGAGAGAAGGGAAATTATTATAGCACGTTGTGTGTATGTGTGTGTGTATGTATTAGGCCATGCAAGGATTCTTCTAAAGTTCAGATATATATAAATTGTAGAATGCACAGTGGGGAAATGGTTAATTCTCGGAACGCAATTACTAGGAGTGAGTTGAGCTAGGTAAGAAAAATTTAGAAATTTATTAAACGTTAACAGGGAAGTGGCATATATACAGACCACTTGGGACAGTGTCTTTAGCCCGGAAGATAAACACAACTAATACACTTTTATAATAATACCCAGAGATCCTTGTAATCCAAAGATTATCCAGGAACCTTTTTTTTGAATTAGAATTATTAATTTTTATTATCTCATTCAGTAAGTTGTGTTCTGATTGATACTAAGTTGCTAAGTAGATTGATCTTACCTCTTTCTTTTGTTCTGGTCTCTGCTTGCTCTGGTGGTAGTGCTACCCATAAGGGAAGTAGGTTCAAACAACAACAACAAATGACCCAACTTTCCACTAGAATTTTTTTTTTTCGCCTTGGTAGTGTTGCATTACTGTGGTCTTACCTGTGTGTGATATGACTGGCACAGGCAGATGAGAGTTTGCTGGAAGGCCCAGCCAGCCTGCTCTTCCTGACCACAGAGCCCTGTCCCAGCATACTGTCCTTGGCTCAACATAGTGAAACCACACTGCATGTTGCCAGTGAACTGACTTGAGATGATTGAGAGGCTCCCCATCCAGTCACAGGAACTGGGAATTACCTGCTCAGTCGTCTTTGGCAAGAATCGAGTTTTGAAGTGGTTATAACTAAATTGGACATAATTTGGGTTTTTTTTTAACATGAAAAGTAGGTCTTAATGTATATTTTAATGGTTCTTAAATAGTGCTGATGACTTTGAGAGGTCAGACTTTAATGCTTGATTTCAGTGAAATGTAGCAGCCCCTGATCAGAGACAGCTTTTCCTTCCATTTTAAAAGATAATAAGTTTTTATTTTTATTCCCAAATCCCCAGGAAAAATGTTAAGTGCTGTCAATTTTATGAAAAGGTAATTAGGGAGTGAGTAGGGACTATGACTTGTAAGCGGTTGGTTTGGCATCATCACTCAAGTTCTTATTTGCCTGATGAAGATAATGGGATCTCTTTGTGTATGGCCCCTCCATCATTTTCCTTAAAGGCCTTGGCCATAATTGTGGTATTTCTGGACACTGATAACTGAAGAGGAGCCCAGGGTGGAGAAATAGCCATTTGTTCCCTTGCAAATCCCACAGTTTATAAAATTTTTGGTGGGTTCTAACATACCCATTTTGCTTAAGAATTTTTACACCGATTGCATTAATGTACACAGCAATCATTTAATTAAAAAAAAAAAAGAATTTTGACGCCAAGTTGTAAGACACTGGGCAGGTAGCTATTTCTATGGAGACATAAGAGCTGATACATGCTGGGTGCAGTGACTCACGCCTGTAATCTTAGCACTCTGGGAGGCTGAGGCAGGTGGATTGCCTGAGCTCATGAGTTCAAGACCACCCCGAGCCAGGGAGAGACCCTGTCTTTAAAAATAGTTGCTGTTGTAGCAGGGACCTGTAGTCCCAGCTACTTGGGAGGTTGAGGCAAGAGAATCACTTGAGCCCAAGAGTTTGAAGTTGCTGTGAGCTGTGACGCCATGGCACTCTACCGAGGGTGACAAAGTAAGACTCTGTGTCAAAAAAAAAAAAAAAGAGCTTATACAGTGATTTCGTTAAATATGGCTATTGATTGCCACATGTGGCATAGGAGAATACAGTGGCAAGGAATTAAAGTGAAACAGTGAGGTCTGGAAGAGGTAGGCCATTAAAGTTGGAGTCCATGAAATATGAAATGGAAGTTTTGACTTCTATTTCTAGTGCCAATCTTTTTGCTGTTAGTATCTTGTAAGCACCCCCTAAAACAGTGGAGGAGAAAGCATGGAACTTAATTACTCAAAATTGGAACCTATCTCTTATAAAAGGTTTGTGGTCAATAGCTGTGAATGGCCTTTGTGGATCTATACTTATTGGGAGTCTGGCTATGACTAGGGTGTCAGGAAGAATCCTGGAAGACCACAGAGGGACTTTTGTCTTACTACATAAAGCAAGCTGAAGATCCCTGGCCTGTGAGGCCATTGAGGGTGTGATCCAGGTTCCCTTTTCTTTATGGCCTTTTTGCCTTCTCCTTTTTTGCTTTATTTTCAATGCTCTTGACAGTATTTCTTCTGGCTTATGTGGTCTCATTTGTTTACTTGTATCTTCTCTAAATTGCCCCACTGCTTCAGTAACTTTCACTAAAGGAAAAGAGTTAGTA
Organism: Galagoides demidoff; assembly: GCA_963574575.1. Classification (NCBI taxonomy): domain Eukaryota; kingdom Metazoa; phylum Chordata; class Mammalia; order Primates; family Galagidae; genus Galagoides; species Galagoides demidoff. Next base: position 2,633 of record CAUYQV010011756.1, read on the forward strand.
TTAAGTCATATTCTCTTTTAATGTTTCCCATCTCATGTTGATGACGTGTGTGAGAGGTTTCTGTCAGGATCCTGATAAACTTCAGTCAGAACTGTACAGAAGAGGAAGTAGGCACATGATGAAACTAATGGGCTTTGAAATCAGGAATTCTCAAATTGGGGTTATTTGAGCAACAAGAAGTCCTGGTATCATTTCATTGATAGATACAAAAGATTGCCAGTACTTGCATAATTACGGTTTTCTAAAAAGAGAAAACATGTCTTTCAACAGATTTTTCAAAGGTCTTCCTGACCCAGTAGTGTTTAGTACTACCAGTGAAAATACCTGAGGTATGTATGTCACAGGGCCCCATTAGTATTTTACTCACAGTTTTAAAGCAGATTTTCTGTTCTTGATCTGAATTTTTGTTTTTAGTAATGCTTTCACAGAAGTGTTTTTTATAATTTTCATTGGAAACATACAATATTCTGGCTGCATAAACGTTAAGAGTCAGAAGTGATACGATTACCACTTTTTGTCATAGTGATACCAGATGGGCGTGCACCATTTCAGATACACTGCAAAAAATCATCCTACCTGAAGTTTTGGAACTAAACCTATTTGTAAACTAAGGGCAAATGAGAGACAGACTTTGGGACTTGGTGGCAGTGAGGGGTAATCTTTTGAAAACTCACATCCTAATAGTATTTTGCTGTTGCTTAAATGACTTCATTGATTCCCATTGCCCTTAGGGTAGAGTTAAAACTACTTAGTGAGGCTGGTGAACAATGTTCTGTTTGCCTAAGGCCACCACAACCTCTTAATCCCTTGACTTTCCCCTGGAGGTTATGTTCTATCCCTGTGCAGATAAACTTTCCCTTTTCCCACTTTCCCTTGACTCCCTTCCCAAAAGAAGGAAAATTATTCCTCATCTCTTAGATGTGAGGTTAGACTTTAGTTATTCCATACAGCAGCAGTTCTCAATCTCTGGGTCTCCTGCATATCAGATATTTATATTACGCTTCATAACAGTAGCAAAATTACAGTTATGAAATAGCAACAAAAATAATTTTATGGTTGGCTTGGCGCCTCTGGCTCAAGCAGCTGAGGCACCAGCCACATACACCTGAGCTGGCAGGTTTGAATCCAGCCAGGGCCTGCCAAACAATGATGACTACAACCAAAAAATAGCTGGGCGTTGTGGCGGACGCCTGTTGTCCCAGCTACTTGGGAGGGGGAGGCAGGAGAATTGCTTGAGCCCAGGAGTTGGAGGTTGCTGTGAGCTGTGATGCCACAGCTCTCTACCCAGGGTAACAGCTTGAGACTCTGACTCAAAAACATATAATAATAATAATTTATGGTTGGGGGTCACCACAGCATGAGGAACTGTATTAAAGGGTCGCTGTGTTAGGATGGTTGAGAACCACTGCCATGCAGCCTTTTCAGGCCTCAGGTCCAGTTTTATGTCTGCAGCCTTCTTTTTGTGTTCAGACGTGAGATTTTCCCATGTCATCACGGATGCTTTGCCTAATTTTTTTTAACTACTCTCGTCTTTGTGTTATGAATATGCTGTTCTTGTTTACACCTGATCTCTATGGATGGACACGTAGGTTGTTGGCAGTTACCAACAGTGCTACAGTTAATGATCTTTTACAAGTTTCTTTATAGTAACGAGGCTTTCATTTATGTGCTTGTTTTGTGAGTAAACCTAGACAACTTCAGAGTGTATTTTTCTGAGTCCAGCTTTTTTCTGTCTCCTCCTTCTCAAGTTTTGGGCTGTAAAAATTATACTTTTCTGTTCCATAGAAACTGAGAGCCCTGTGATTTGAAAATGTAGTCTGACCTTCAAAGTAATCAGTTGTTAAAGGAAGAATTAATTGTAGGTTTCCTGGTTATAATAATGTTTTTCATTTGAGAATCTCAAAGTACCTGAGACATTAGCTTTTTAATCCACACAAAATCTGGAGTACAGTTTGGCTACTTTGTTGTTGATTTTCTTCATCTACTCTGCAAGCCCTAATTTCTACAGTCTCAAAGGTAAAAGGTCTTACTACCTCCTTCAAGAAAGTCCATGACATTGTGAACTGTACATGTGGTGATGTCCCTGTTCTCCCCCTAGATGATGGTATTCTTGGCTGGGTATTGAAGTAGTCCTGTGTAAAGTAGTTTGTTAGGTAAGCTTTCATGAGACCCACTGGTTCCTACTGAGTGGATGATAAAGAGATGCCTCACAGCCGTGACTACCTTTTTGGAGGGAGTGGCTAGTTGATTGTCTTTTCCTTTTTTCTGTTATTTTTATTTAATCTTCAGAAATCCAGGTAGAATTTTTTTTAATTAGTTTGTGTGATATTTAAGATATGACCCCGCCTTTTCCATGAAAAGGTGATTAGAAGTTACACAATTGGTTGATTCACAAATTTTGTACTTGAAAACTACCCACGATTATCTTTGTTTTCAGAATCATCAATTGTCTCAAGGCCTTTGCAGCTAATTGCTGATGCTATGTTTGTATTGAGAAGCCAAAGACTAATTCCTCCAGGACCTGTGGAAGTTGAAACCACCCTCTTGCGTCCTGTCCTTGCACACTTCTTGCCAGCTGGCAGCCTCTTCCACCTCCCACACCTTCTTCATTCTTGCCCACTTAGAGGCTATGATTGAGTCTGCCCTCTCTGGCACACAGTGTGCTGATGTTTTGCCACTTGTAAGAAGAAGATTTACAGAGGAAAAGAATTGTATAGTTCCACAAGTTCTTGGTGGCTGAAGGTGTTTTTGTTTATACTTATGGGAATCACTCTGAACATTGAATGGAGAAATGAGAAATCAGGCAGTCATTTTGCTTGTACCTCTAACTTTTAGAGTTCAAGATTGGATGAGAGACCACTGAGAAAGAGATGTCCTTTGTGAGAGGGAGAAAAAATAATTTTGGATGGGAATTGAGGGAAAAGAGAATATAATGAAGAATGTTAACATTGTGGTGACTCAGTTTTTTAAGTGTTTCCTCTTTGGTTCCTGTAATCATCAAGAATTTTGTAGGAACTTAATGTTTGTAGCACAGTAGCATCAGATTTCTGGATTACAACCTCTACTCTACTTCTCAGAGACCTTGGGCAAGTTATCTAACACCTTTTTGCTTCAGTTTCTTCAAAAGTGGTAATGAAGCTGGGTTGTTATAGCTCATGTATATAATTTCAGCATTTTGAGAGGCCAGGGCAGGAGGATAGCTTGAGGCTAGTACATTGAGACCAGCCTGGGCAACAACGTGAGATACCATCTCCACAAAAAAAAAAAATAAATAAGAAAAAGTAGTCCCAGCTACTGGAGAAGTTGAGGAAGGAAGATTGCTTGAGCCCAGGAGTTAAAGGTAGCAGTGAGCTATAATTATGCCACTGAACTTTAGCCTGGGTGGCATTGCAAGAATCTGTCTCTATGAAAATTAAAAAAAAAACAAAACAGTGGGAATGGGCACAGTGGCTCGCTCACGCCTGTAATCTCAGCACTTGGGAGACTGAGGTGGGTGGATTGCCTGAGCTCACAGGTTCGAGACCAGCCTGAGCCAGAGTGAGACCCCCATCTCTAAAAATAGCCAGGTGTTATGGCAGGTGCCTGTAGTCCCAGCTACTTGGGAGTCTGAGGCAAGAGAAACTGCTTGAGCCCAAGAGTTTGAGGTTGCTGTGAGCTATGACAGCATGGCACTCTACTGAGGGTGACAAAGTGAGACTCTATCTCAAAAAAAAAAGTGAGCGTGGATTTGAATCATGACGTCCCCATAGAGCTTTTCTAAGGATGCTTTAATTAATGCAGGGTCTCTCAACCTCAGCACTATTGCCATTTGGGACCAGATAATTCTTTACTGTGGGAGAATGTTTTGTGTATTATATGATTAATCTGGCTGGAGTTTAGCAAGTCTCTCTGACTTTTACCACTGGATTCTGAACAATCAAAAATGTCTCCAAATGTATGGAAAGTCCCCAAGCACAGTGTCTGGTGTATAAAAGTGTTCTCCAGTGTTTAATGTATAGTAGGAATTAGTAAAAATTGAATTAATGGATGGATGGTTAAATGTTAGTGTTGTTGCTTTTATGCTGTTGAAAGATTACCAGCTCCTCCCTCAGCTGGATTGTGGAAGAGTCCCCTTATTGAGTCTCGGGGCACTGCAGTAACTAGATACTTTCTGGGGATTGCCAAGTGCGGGCACTCCCTCCCTGTCCTGAGTTTCACTGCTCTTGCACAGTGGCACTTATGAAGTATTATAATAGCCCTTGTTCTGTATCCTTACTTTCAAAATGCCTACTTTTCCTCATGTTTTAATAATTCTGAAACTGGAGTGGTTATAAAGTTGAAGGGTACATTTTTAAAAATTTTTCTCCCAAAGCTGATAATTGGCATATACTTGACGACAGCATTGAAATTAAAAAAGGTGCTATTTTTGTGAATACCTGTGCTTTGCCACTGGGTGGGAAGGTCCTGTGGCTAAAGGCAGTTGTACTGCCCCTTTTTTCCCCACTGCTGAGCACACTGCCTCAAACTTTTGAATGCCCTGTACTTTCCTGTGTTCTGTGGTGGTGCCCTTAAACTGCCTTTCTTATGGTTTTAGACCTTCAGACAGCTCAGGACAACAAACAGTACAGTCTCTCACATGATGATTTTGGTACCAGCAGAGTTTTTTCCAGCAGTCACTGTTTTGCCCTCTCAGCAGAGTTTGAGTGGTTATTTGATTGTTTTACTGCATTTTGCTCACTATAAAAATGAGTATACTACACAAACCAGTGTCCTGATGCTGGTTATAAGAACCATAACTCTCAAACTTAATATAGCAAGGTTGCACCTTAATTATTTGCAACGTAGGCAAATAATAGTATATATTGTTAAGAAAGAGAAAAATAGCATGGCTAATTTTACCAGTCATTCAGTGCATATTGTTCTGAAATATGCTTGAAATATGAGGTGTGATCAATTAAGATCTGAATTCCAAGGGCAGGGTTTTGCCCACTGATATATCTTCATATTTAAAAACTTTCAACATAGTAAGCAAAAATAATTGTGAAATATTGGTTGCTTTCCCCCTATTAGGTCTCAATTCCCACAAATCTCTCAAAGTGTAATCTCATCCTGTGATTATGGTATTTAATTACATGTTGTTTTTTTTTCATATTATAAGGCCCCTAAATGTAAGTATGCTACCTCACCTCATACAAAAGCCATCTATTCTATTATCAAGGCTGTGGGACATAACTGATCAACCTCCATATGGTGTCGGAAAAATTTTCTAAGGTGATTTTAAGAACTAACCAACTGGGCTCGGCGCCTGTGGCTCAAGTGGCTAAGGCGCCAGCCACATACACCTAAGGTGACAGGTTCGAATCCAGCATGGGCTGCCAAACAACAACGGCTGCAACCAAAAAATAGCTGGGCGTTGTGGTGGGCGCCTGTGGTCCCAGCTACTTGGGAGGCTGAGGCAGGAGACTAGCTTGAGCCCAGGAGTTGGAGGTTGCTGTGAGCTGTGATTGCCACAGCACTCTACTCAGGGGGACAGCTTGAGGTTCTGTCTCAAAAAAAAAAAAAGAACTAACCAACTGAATCTTCTCTTAAAATGGAACTCCACTGTTAAAATTAAGGTAGGAATTTTCATCAGGCATACATAAGGTTGTTACCTCAATAGTATGTTAGGTGGACTTAAGCTAGTCAAAGGACTTTTTTGTTCACCTTTGAAGTGCTAGAAATATATCTCCAGAGACTGAGTCTCAAAAGTAGGATATAATTAGAAATTTTGAGATTTGAGGTAGAGTGCACAGGATCCTGGTAACCTCCTGTGACTTTCTCCCTTATGGTTTTGTGTAGGAAAGTGGGGGACTGCCTGTGGAAGGTTCTAGGTAAATATTTGTTGATAGATTAAAACATATGAAAGAGATAAAGTTTTCCCCTGGAATAGAGCATGATTTTTCTTTATCCATGTTTCTACTCAGCCCATATTTTGTTATTTTGTGCCTTTGTCAAATTGGCCAATTCTAGTCTGTCCCTTTCCTTCCCCAGTGGAATATTCACAGATTTGATAAGGAACAGAAACATTATTATTTTCAAACTACTATAATCTGATTTGTGGGTGTTTCTACAACTCAAACCCATTTAAAAGAAAGGCAACATGATAGAAAGTCTCAAAAAGAAGAATGAAAATGTTACTGCCTAGCCCAGTGTAATTATTTTTGCTGTTCGGTTGCACAGGCAGGCTGCCAGAAGATGGGGGTACAAATTAATTAACCAACTGTTGGCAGAGATATGGCCATGTCATTACTGATAAGCATGGATGTAAGTAAGGCAATGTGTTGGCTGTTTTCTGAAATGAGGGAGGACAGAAATACGTTGACTAAAATAAAATGGAACACAGCATTAGTAGGGGAAAAGAATAATTTCGATTGTTTTCTATTAGTACATAAAGTTCTTTTGCCCTTGTCTTTAAATGCTTCTTTGATGCGTTGAATGGTGGGAGAAAATGTGGATTCAAAAAATACTTGAATGCTTTGTTCCTCATGTGCACGTATTTGGATCTTACCTTCAACCCCTGCTAGAATCATTTTTAATACAATTTGTTGTATACATAATCTTGGGTGAGATTTATTAAGTTAGAGGTGAATTTTAAGTAGTAGTATGCATAAAGAAACTTAGGTAAATAGTTTTGTACACATAAATATCTTAAACATTTTTTTTGTAATGTAAGGAGTGGTGTCACTTCTGTAAGGACTAAATTTTTTTATTTTCTGTTTGTTCTTCCCTAGGGGTGAAACATAGTGGGATCTTTAGTAAATACTTGCTGGTTTAGAAACTGTATCTAGTCAACTAGATTTCACCTTTAACACTAGCCCCACTTCTTGCCAGCTGTGTGATCTTGGGCCAGTTACTTAATCTTTCTGTGCCTGTTTCCTCATTTGTAAAGGGGGGGTAAGGTACCACAGGGTTGTTGTGAAGATTATGTAACATAAAGCGTACAAAATACTTACCGCACTATCTGGCCCATTAAGTGCTCAATAAATAGAGGTGGTTGTTATATTTTAAACAGTTGCCTGACCTTTTACTTTAGAAGCACTCAAAACAACACAAAACAAATCTGGGGAGAAATAGGTGTTTAACTTGAGACATGATTCTGAACTGTGGCTGTTCAGGGTGTTATCTGCTAGCCACATCTATTTGCATTTGGTTGTGGTAAGTGAGCTTTGAGTACCTAGTTCAGGTATGTTGACCAGTGAGTGCCCCCTGGAAGGACAATGAGTGAAACTGCAAAGTCTGAAGAGGTAAAACTGAGATGAGAGAATATTTACAACTTTCTTCTGAAAGTATTGCTATTAAGTCTTCTAGTTTTTGAAACAGAAATGAGCAAATGAACTAACAATAAAAAAAAGAATAACAGCTTGCATTTAAGTTTATTACTCAGTGGTAATAAACTTCACCTACTCTGTTTAAACAGAAAAGGCCTTTGTGATATTAAGAGGGATTGGCCCTTTTTGTCCTTTTGCCTTCCTCGCACTTTTACCCCTTCTGTAAGGAAGCACTCACCAGACACTAAATGCCAGTGCCTTGATCTTGGACTTCTCAGACTCCAGAACTACGAGAAATAAATTGCAATTGTTTATAAATTTAAAAAATATACTAAGAGGGATGAGGAGTAGAAGTAATTAACCAGCAGTTAATGTTCCCCTTTCCCCTTTTCAATGTTGCTTTGCAAATCTCTCTTCTTTCCATTCTAAACCAAAGAAAGCAGCTGTACAAACGAGTTTCATGCATAAAGTGAGGCCTAAAGACAGTGCATTCAGAACTAAAAAAGTATAATATTCAGAGAAGTTGGCATTAAAACCAAAGGACAATTTGCATGTCAGAGATCTAGTCTGGTCTGTTTCTCCCCATCTGTCTGCCCTAGTGCCCTCAACGATGAGACACCATGAATATTTGTAGAATGAGTGGAGGAGTGAAGGAACTGATTTGAGTGGTTCTTATAAGCATCAGTGAGAGCATTAAATTGATGTATGTGTATGAGTCCAATAGAATCTTTTAGACAGGGGAAATTTATCTTTATTTTTATTGTAACTTCTCTTTAAATAAAGCTGCCTTTAGAGAAACTTGATTTCACTTGAGTGTAAGCAATGAGTAGTTTCAGACATTCTTACAGAGTTCCCATCATTCTTAGAATTATATTTTTAATTCCTAGATGGCTCTAAATTATTAACACTTAGTATATATGCCTTACCTATATTTTTTTAGTCCTCATTTTTTTTTTTTTGGCATATGTCAGAAATAAAGCTTTAGAATTTGGTTTACAAAGCATTTGTCTAAAAGTAGTAGAGAATTTCAAAGATGAAGGCTTACTTGGTATTTTCTTGGATGTCTGAGAGGCCCTTAGATATTCCAAGTATATGCTCCTCTATTTTTTTTTTTTGAGACAGAGTCTCACTTTATCACCCTTGGTAGAGTGCCGTGGCATCACACAACTCACAGCAACCTCCTGGGCTCAGGCCATTCTCTTGCCTGAGCCTCCCAAGTAGATGGGGCTACAGGCGCCCGCCACAACACCCGGCTATTTTTTGTTGTTATAGTGTGGTCGGGCCGGGTTTGAACCCACCACCCTCGGTACATGGGACTAGCACCTTACTCACTGAACCACAGGTGCTGCCTGCTCCTCATTCTTAGATCTGGCATTCTCCCAGGATTCTTTCCAAGAGATTAGTGCCACCCATCTATCCTGTTCTGCAGGATGGGACACATGGCATCATTCTCTTCATCAAGCATGTATTCAGGCTATTACCAAGCCATGTCAACAGTTCCCTCTAAATGCCCCAAATCCTTTCTTTGCTAACACGTTGCCATCCCCAAGTCTATGCTACCCAGGGTCTCTCACCTGTATTGCTGCAGATAGCTCTTGACTGGCCTCCTCACTTCGACTTTTGAACCATGTACCTTCAATTCTCCACACTATAGTCTAAGGAATGTTGAAAATAATTATCAACAATCTAATGATATTATCTTCCATTAAAATGTATTTTAAGCACTTCGAATGGCAGAGTAAGAACCTCAGAAAACTGCTTTGCCATAAAAGCATTGAGAATGGTGGCAAACATTTAACTTTTAATAAGTCTGAAAATTAACCCCCAAAACTTGCAAGATGTGATGAGTATTTAAGAAAAATGGTTGAATCTCTGTAAGTACATATAAAACTGAGTGTTTTAACTAGCCCTATTTCAACCTCTTCTTCCCAGCGGCACAGTAACTTTGAAAATCAACAGCCTTACAACTATGGTAGGTAGCTATGTAAAATAGCAGGCTAGTAGCCACTAGACAGGACAGAATGGGTTTGGCTTTTCCCCAGACCTCTCTTCTCTGAGAATTGTCACTGTTTGACTTATCTGATAGCTCCCCAAATCTCCATTCTTAGGACTTGTCTTTATTTGGTTTGGCCCAGAGGTCATTCGGTGCCCTGTCTGTAGGGTGTGACTGTTTTAACATCACAGTTGGCTGAGGTGATTATACCATTTGGGGCTCACTAGAGGCTGACCAGAAAAGTAAATAGGAAACACGAGGGAATGAGATGTCATTTGAGGCTTTAAACAGTGGGAATCTAGAAAGTCACATGTGTAGGACAGTGCATATGCCCAGGAAACAACTGAGAAAGCCCTAATTTCTCTCTTCAGGCCCACCTTGAAGCTCTATCCAAGCAGGAAGTGAAGGCTAAAGCAGAGTCATAAACTACTTGTTGGAAAATTGAACAGCCGGCACATGCACAGAGCCCCTTAGCAAAGGCTGGGGGCTTACAGGATCAGGGCATTGAGGGAAGTCGGTGTCAGATAATAGCTGATCACTAAGCTGACCAAGCAGAAACTTGACTACACATGTCCAAGAACACAGACTTTACATAATTAGTCCAGGAAGGTCACTAGACAGGGACAGTTAGATCTGATTTCTAGAGTTGCCACTTTTTTTTTACTTAAATTGGCTAGTTTTCAACAAGAAATTATGAGAAGCAAATAAATGGCAAAATATGGCCCATAATAGAACTATATCAAAACAAAGTTTTTATATCTTCATGAAATTAAATTGGTTTTAATTCAAACAAGGTTGTCTGAAGTGAGATGTTGATTGTAATCCCCAGAACGAGTACCGGAGGGGGGGAAAAAACTTTAAGGAAAGTAAAGGAAATTACAAAGGTATACTAGAAAATATCAGTTTAACACAAAAGAAGGCAATTATAGAAGGCTAGAGGAACATTAAAAGATATAATACATTTAAAAAACAAATAGCAAAGTAGCAGACCTAAATCCTGCCATGACCTAACTTGGTTTTAAAATGGTTAATAGAAAATACTATTTTATCATTAGTTCTGTTCTTAGTTGTACGAGAGCCATGAGTTTTCTGCAGCTTGCATGTAAGATACTTGGCAGGTGTGAGTTGCAGTATTGGCTGCGATTTCGACAAAGGAAGGAATAGTATTCTTAACTGAGTCATGAGATAATAACTGCAACCACAGTAATAATGATAATAATAAACGCTGTTCTTTATTGAACCCTTACAATGTGCTTGCTGTGTTTAAACAGTCACAGAATTTAGCATTTTACACGAATTAACTTACTCAAACCAGCTATCAACTACAGTTGATAGTATTGTTTTCATCGTTTTTCAAATATAGAATTGTGTGCATAGAGGTTAAGTACCTTGCTGAAAGTGACAAAGCCAGCTAAGTGGTAGACTCTTAAGAGCCAACATCCTACCATTAAGTTATATTCTTACCTAAATGATGGGATGTAAGTGAGATTTGGTAAGGATTTTGGCAGACATTTCCAAATTTAGGACACATGGCACTGATGCTTGATTTCTGCCTTGAAAGTCAGAATTTGCTAATGGTGCTTTGAGGAGTAGCTTAAGGAACACAAGCTAGCTTGTCAGGTATACTGCTGTATTGCTTGCTGCTGTCACCCTTCTCACCTTCTTCCTCGGTGTTTAGATATTTGCCTTCTCTGTTCTAACCAAGGTGTCATATCTCAATTTGAGTATGAGCAATGACCATGTAACCATTTTTGACTCTTAACTTTGGAGTTCACTATGATAACATTGGCCTTTTGTAATTGGTGATTAGTAAATATTAGGATTTTTTTCTTTTTTTCAGCTCTTTGGTCCTTTGGTGTTGTGTTGGTTGCTTTTTACTTAAAACATCTCATTTTTCTTTCTTTAAATCCAAAATTTATTGACTGCTTTGGTTCAGACAGGGCCAGACCTCATACATTTTGGCAAGTTGCTGATTGGACTTTTTGTCTTTGTCTCTGGTTGGTTTCATTTAACTTTTTTTGCGGTCAAAGAGAAATCTACTTTAATTATTGGAATAAATGATATGAATTAGGGAGATGGGCTTGTGGAGGGTGGAAATTCTATTTTTTCTTTCCCAGTTGAGACTCCAGTACACCTTTAACAGCAATTAAAAACTTTTAAAATGTGCTGCTTTGGGTTATCCTATATTGAGAGTCACCAGTTGAAATAAACTTGAGACTGACTGTAGTAAGACCTCAGTTATGTGGAGACCAGCCTTCTGTGTCTCTCAGGTTACTTAGAAGTATTTCCAACACTAATGGGACTGAAAGTCCTGGTATCTCAGAAAATATTTGCGCAACAATGAGAGCAGACAGTCTAGAAGTACCCACAGAAGTCTGCTGTCATGTAGGAACACCTTGACTGACTGGGAAGGAACAAGACAGAGCAGGGATTCCCTGGGAGAGGAAGAGAAGAATTCTAGGTGCACACTGAGCAAGCCTTGGTAATAGGGTGGTAAAGAATACATACCTTGCAGGAACATACCTTTAGATTGCAGTTCCTCTGCTTACTGGCTCTGAGATACGAGGCAAGCAATTGTATGCTTCACTTGCTTTTTTTTTTTTTTTTAATAAAGTGGGGATGTTGACTTTGATAGGTCAAATGAGTTAATACATAGCACTGTACCTGTAACACAGGAAGCTCTCAGTAATTGTTAAATTTTTATTGTTTTTATTATATGTATTAATGCTTCTCAGGGTTTTATTTTGTTTGGTTTGGTTATTGTGGTTTTTGTTTACTGATACATACCCAGTACATAGAATAGTGCCCCAGCAATAGTAGCCATTCCTATATTTATTCAATGTGAATGAATGAATGATGTATATAGAGTACTTGTCTATATCATCAGAATACATCAAGAGTATAATACCAATACCTGACATACGAAAGTACTTAATACATAGTATCACAAGAGGTGGTGACTGCAGACCAGCAGAGATTGGAAGCAGTGGCCAGTAAAAACAAATAATTGTAATATCATTACATACCTAGCACATGCTCTATGCTAGAATTGTAAGGGCTATTTTATTTTACTCTTTGTTGCCCCTGGTAGAGTGCTGTGGTATCATAGCTCACAGCAACCTCAAACTCCTGGGCTCAATTGATTCTCTTGCCTAAGCCTCCTAAGTAGCTGGGACTATAGGCACTGACCCACAATGCCTGGCTATTTTTAGAGACGGGGTCTCATTCTGGCTCAGGCTGATCTCGAATTCATAAACTCAGGCTACCTGCCTGCCTTAGCCTCCCAGGGTATTGGGATTACAGATGTGAGCCACCGTACCTGGCCTGTGAGGGCTTAATGTGTGGTAATTTTTTCATCTTCATTATTACCCATTTTGCATAGGGTAATAAGTCAGAGTAACTTAACCCAAGGTCACACATTGGATGAGTGATAGACTCATTTAGGATTTGAACCCCAAAAGTCCAATTCCAGAAGTAGTTCTCAAATTCTTTTGTAAAGAACCTACGGTGTACCAGATACTGTGCTATGCAGATGTGGCCCCTGCCCTCGTGGAGCTTAAATCTTGAGAGAGCATGCCAAAATAGAGATAACTAATAAGAGGGAATTGTTCCAGCAGATAGGGGCCTGCCTTAAATTGGGTGGTCAGGGAGGTTCTTTCTGATGAAGTATAAGCTGAGCCCTAGAACCAGGCAGGTGAAGCATTCCATACAGAAGGGATAGAATCCTCAAAGGCCACAAAGTGGGACTGGCCCTACTGTCAAGGCTATCGGAATACCTGAATGGAGAGTGTAAAGAAAATGCAGTGTCACGGTTGTAGACATTAGGTAGGGCCTTTAAAGCATTGGTTTTCATTCTGACTATGTTAAGAACCGCTAAGGTGATTAATTGGTTTAAGCGACATTTATGATTTAAAAACATCACTGTGGTTACTAGAGGGAGGGAGGTGGGGGATACAGAGTGGGCTCGGGGAAACACTGCTACTTTTAGCTCAAAGATGAAAGGACAATGATGAGGAAGATGATAAAAATGGCTCATACTGTAGTTCGCTCTGTATACTATGCTCCCATGTATAAAGTGCACCCATGTTTTTGGCCCAAACTTTCAGGCTGGCTCTTGGCCAGAAGAGTCATAACTGGAGAGAGCTAACACTCCCCTGGTAAATGTGCAGATCTCACTGCCTCTCTGAACACTGTCCTTTTCCTGTCTCCTTTAGCCCTCCCTCCCCTCTGTGTCAGGGGCTGGGGCTGAGAGGGCCACATATCGTGACCAGTGTGGCAGGATCTTCTGAGGCTGCATGGCCTTTGGGCAGCCACACAGGTACCTAGGGACTGTGTGGGGCCCTAGTCCTCTCTCCAAGGGCCTTGCTAACCCTGCACTGCCCCCTTCACTCCCTACCAGATTGTGATACTCAGCAGAGGCTACTTTGGCCTGCTCCCACTGGATCCCAGACACTCCTGGACTGCAACCTGTGTGCCGGGTGGGCCCAGGTAGGAGGGCATGGGAGGCCCACTGGGCTTCCCTCTTCCCCAGCCATACTACCCATGTATAATGTGCATCCTTATTCTTCCCCTCAAGAATTTTGACAAAATAGCATACATTGTACACGGCACAATGTGGAACTTTGGTGTGGTGGGCATTATACTAAGCATTTTACGGAATTCATTTAGTTCTCTCAGCAATCTGTGAGGTAGGCGCTATGACTTCACCCATTTATAGACAAGAAGACTGAGGAGGTACAGGTTAGGAAATACCAAGGCCGGGATGTGAACATAGCCAGTCTGGCTCAGGAGCCTGTGCCTTTAATTAACCTCTGTGCTCTTTTGCCGTAGCAAACTAAGTTTCCCATTCAGTGTCTCCAACCCACTATGCATTTCCATTAGCCATAGTGAGGAAGGAAGAGACTACAGACTTGTCTTGGGGTTTCTCCCTCTGCCTCACCCCATATTCATGGTCTCCTGAGTCCTTTGTAGGGTACCCTAGACCATGTCTTCAGTATAGTTTACCTCATCTTCAATAGGCTCTTACAGTCTCACTCTGGCTTTTGCGTCAGCCTTTGGGTGCCATCCTCTTATCTAAGTTGATCCACATTTATGCCAGTGTTACAGACTGAATCATTTGACTTCCTTGCCGAAAATCTTGGGTGCTGTCTGGCTTGCAGGGTAAAGCATTGGCTCTCTACAGCTGGAGCCCAAGCGTGTCCCCTCTCTCTCCCCTGCATGGCTTACAAGGAGGAGTGTATGGTCAGCAGTTGGAGTATAAGAACCACATGAGAGTGGAGCTTGCCTTATGAAATAGTTGCTATTTGGTGTATACAGTAGCCCACCATGTCTGCAAAGGACACTCAGTGGATGCTTGAAATTGAGGATAGTACCAAACCCTACATACAGTGTGTTTTTTCCTATGCATATATATCTTTTATAGCATTGAGTTTATAAATTAAACTCAGTAAGAAATTCACAACTAATAAAATAGAACAATTATAAAAACATGCCAGCATCATTGCAGGTGTGCTTTCGGGCCATTATTAAGTAAAATATGGGTTCCTTGAACAGAGCTCTGTGATAACCAACAGCACAACAGTTCATCTGATAACTGTTAACTACTAAGTGTCTAATAGGCTGGTAGCATAGTAGCATAGACAGCATGGAGATTATGGACAAAGGGATAATTCATGTCTTGGGTAGGATGAAGTGGGATGGTGTAAGACTTCCTCCTTCTATTTAAAGCAGTACATAAATTAATGCTTATGAGGCCAGGCATGGGAGTTCACATCTATAATCCTATCACTTTGGGAAGCCTAGACTAGAGAATAGGTCGTGGCCAAGAGTTTGAGACTAGCCTAGACAACATATCAAGATCCCATATCTAGAGGCTGGGCATGGTGGCTCACACCTATAATTCTAGCACTGTGGGAGGCCGAGCCGGGTGGATCACCTGAACTCAGGGGTTGGAGACCAGCCTGCACAAGAGTGAGACCTCCTCTCTAAAAATAGCCAGGTGTTGTGGCAGGCGCCTATAGTCCCAGGTACTCAGGAGGCTTAGGGAAGAGAATCGCTTGAGCCCAAGTGTTTGAGGGTGCTATGAGCTATGATACCAGGGTACTTTACCAAGGGTGACAAAGTGAGACTCTGTCTCAAAAAAAAAAAAAAAAAAATTAGCCAGGCATGGTAGGGCATTTGCCTAAAGTGCTAGCTACTTCGGAGGTTGAGGCGAGAGAATTGCTTGAGCCCAGGAGTTTGAGGGTGCTGATGTGGCCAGAGCTACATTCTGGCCACATCACTCTAAGCCTAGGTGACAAAAAAAAAAAGAAGAAGAAGAAGAAGGAAAGAAAGAAAAGAGGAAACAATTTATGAATTGTTTATTTCTAGAACTTTCCATTTATTTTCAGGTAACTGAAACTGCAGATAATGGGGGCCTAATATATGTCAGTTTCCTGTGAGTTTCATTAGTGACAACTGTCCTTGAACAAACATTTCTAATATGTGTCAGGTTTTGTTTTGTTTTGTTTTCCAGTTTTTGACTGGGGTTGGGTTTGAACCTGCTACCTCTGACACATGGGGCTGGTGCCCTACTCCTTGAGCCATAGTTGCAGCCCTGTTTTTGTTTCCTTAGCTAACATTTATTAAATGTTCACTGAGCACTCTCCATGGGTTATTATTCATTTAATTCTTATGAAATCTTATGAAATGTAAGTCCTGTTAACTGTATTTTACAGACACAGAAACTGAGGTTCAGAGAGGTTAAATAATTGAACTATGCTGTCATAACTAGTAAGAGGGAGGTGGGGATTTGAACCTTCATAGTTTGACTGTTCGACTGTTCTTAGCTACAGCATGGGATACACTAACAAAAGAATTCACCAGTGTGGAGATTTGAGAATCAGACACTGAAACACAGAAATTTTGTCAGAAACTGCCTCCAGATACAAGACCATGTGTTCAGGGAAGACTGTTGAACTTTTATTTCACTGAATGGCAGACCCATTTCTAGCAGATGATGAGCATGTGTCACTAAATGACATAAAGGCACAATTATAAGCTTCTGACTTACAATGGCATCACAGGAACTTAATGTGATATTTCAATTATTATCCATTAAGTAATGTTTAACACATACCATGTATTCATTGCTGCTTTCTGTCAGCCAGGTTAGGCACCATTAGGCATTGTCACTAGAGTAGTAGCCTGTGGGAGGAGCTGAAGGATCACACAGCTAGATGGATGGTGACAAACGGGACAGTGCTGTGTAGCAAGGCTAGTTGGTGTTCTGAGACCATGTAACAGGGGGCCTGTCTAGCCAGTCGCCCAGGAAGAGACATTGAGGCTAAGACAGAATGCAGTAAAGCAACAAGGTAGTAAAAATCTGGGGGAAGTGAGTTTCAGCAGAAGCAGCAGTAGGTGCCAGGGTACTATGACAGAAAAGAGCATGATGTGCTCCAGGAACAAAACCGAGGTCAGAGGGGCTAGAGGCACAGATGCAGCACCAGACCATTCGGGGCCAATGGGCCAGCTCAAGGATCTCAGTTTCTATCCTTAGAGTAACTGGAAGATGTGGAAAAGTTCCACATGCCTGCCATTAAACACACAATGAGAACTCCCTTCTCAGGCTCTTTGCTGGGCCAGGCTAGGAGCCTGCTGTCAGACAGGTTTTTATTTATAAATTTTTATTCACATATCATAAATCAGTAAGTGAAGAGCTGTCTTTAGTGAAAACTATCAATGTTATGAGTAGGAGCCTAGCAGAAGGAGCTGAGCTCTTAATGAGTGGTATGAATTCTAGGAAGGATAGGGTAAATCTTTCCACGTTGTGGGAACTGTTCTGGCCAAAATGTAGGGTTACGGGAGGAAAAGGCAGGTTTTGGGAATACTGAGAATCTTGAGACACAAATAGATCAAATCAGGGTGTAGAGATGGAAGGGCTAGAGTGCTGAGGCCTTCACTTGCAGAAAAGTAGGTCAGGGAGCCAAGCCTCACTTTGAAGCCAGCGGGGGTCTTTGAGCAGAGAAGTGCCATTATTGCTTTACAGGTCTAGGGGGAGGAGACTGCAGGAGAGAGAAACTCTGGCATTAGGAGATCTGTCTAGGCAAGTGGAGGCCACCAGACCCTGACTCTGGGCACTGGGAGTGGGAGTGACATGGAGGAAAATGGTTCTGAGAGAAGGCTGGAAATTGCCAGCATTATGATCATGTCTGGCAGACCTGCGTACTAGGTTATGAGATTTCAGTGTCTGTGTGCCCTAGTTTATTTTCCAGTACAGTGGGGATACATGACTTCTATCAAGTATCCACACTTGAATAAGCACTTTCTAGCATAGGATACCCTTCTAAGACTTTGCCCATATTACTTCTTTTAGTTTTTCTACTTTTAGTTTAGCATTCTGTGAAATACCCGGTGAAGTGGGTACTGTGATTATTACTATTTGATAAATGAAGAAAGTGAAGTTCAAAAAAGTAGAACTTGGTTGAGGTAACATCCCCTCTAAATCAAGGAAACAAAGAATTCAGGGGAACCAAAAATCTGAGTGTTAGAAATGGCCCACACTCTTAGCCACTCTGCTTAAAATACCAGTGATAAGAGAGTGACTGTAGGGGAGAGAGAAGGGAGCAGCCTTTTGAAGAGGTGACAGCTGAGCTGAGACCTGATGTGTGAGAATGTGCCAGGCATCTTGTGAAAAACAAGGGCAGAGCCTAGCTGGGAAAGAGATTTCTGGGTCTGAGGAGAGAAAGGAGGTCAGTGTGCCTGGAGCAGAGTGAGCCAAGGAGAGTGGGGAACAAGGGAAATACAAGGTGAGAGGGAGGTAAATGCATATCTGGCAGGGCCTTGGGGGCTGTGGCAAAGCCTGGAATTTTATTCTAAGAGGAGTGGAAAGCCACTGGGAAATTTAAGCAGTGGAGTGACACGATCTGGCGGATGATTCTAAAGAATCTGGCAACCTTGTGGAGGGGTTTGTAGATCATTTAGGTGACTTCTTCCATTGATTAGTGGAAGGGTGCTGGTGGTAAGCCCTACAGCAATGGAGAGAAGTGGACAGAGGTTTTAGGAGGGAACTGACTAGACCTGGTGGTGTCTGGCTGTGGTGAGGGACAGTAGTTGGAGATGACACCTGGGTTTTTAGTTTGAGCTGTTGGGGGATGAATAGTATTTCCTGAAAAGGGAGAAGGTTGTTGGGGCAAGGAGCAAGCAGAGAAGGGTCAAGAATGAAGTTATCTTGGACATACTTGTTCTGTTTGAAATATATATGAGAAATCCAGATGACAGTGTCTAATAGGCAGTTGGGTATGTGAAACTAGACAGAGCTTGGGAGCAGTCTGGGCTGTAGATAGAAACGTGGGAGTCATTGGCATGTAGAAGCTTGGGATGCGTGGGAGAAGGGAGACACTCAGAGTACTGGAAAGGTTAAATGCTTTGCTATGCCATTCAAATTTCCAGAGCACAGTCCTCAAAATGGAGATAACAGCATCAAAGTCATGAATACATTCACCACCATTTGGGGTCCACTTTCCTGAGGAGGGCCTTCAATCTGCACGTGACTGTTAGTTTCTACACACATGTGCTCATGTGTTCATGTGCTTAACTCAGTCCCTCCTAGTATACTATCAAATTAATTAGACCACCCCCCCCACTAATTAGAACATAGAGGTGGCCCAAATCCTGAGAAAGATTTCAGGCTTACCTGAACAATAAAGAACAATAACATCTGTTCTTTAAAATTAGTTCAGAATCCAGGACTTCAAGTACAATTTAAAAATTTGTCATTATTTTCAAGTACATAATTAACAGCTTAAGTTATATATTTCAGGTCTATTTTGTAAACTTTTAATTTAACAATAAACTTAGTTCAACTCTGTATTTTATTTTCTATTGTAAATCGAGCTTTTCCATGTATTTGGGCAAGATATGTGTGTTAATTTGCTGATGAACTAATTGTGAATTTATGCTTTAAAATATTCAGAAATATACATTTGTTTCTCACACAAATTGTTTCATTTCTTTAAGTTGCCACAACATTCCATGCTCCCTTCCTGTTGCTAAGGCCTGTGGAATGTCCCAGTGCAGAAAAAGGATATAGAACACTTTTTTTCCCCTGAAGAAGACATTTAAATTATTTTATATCTTCTAGCTTACTTCCAAATATGGATATCTGAAAGTAAAGAATTTAGAAAGCTAAAATTAAAGTTATTTTAGAATGTCTTAACAGGAGCTTGATTTTGTAGGGTAGCATCAATTGGATTTAAATATGCTGTAGTTCTTTCTGTGTGTGTATGTACATGTGTGTATGTGCATATATATGTGTGAATGTGTGTATGTGCATGTGTTTTTAGGGAGAGATGCAGAGCACTGATGGGAGATCAAGAACTGAGGTTGGCTCGGCGCCTGTGGCTCAATCGGCTAAGGCGCCAGCCACGTACACCTAAGGTGGCAGGTTCAAATCCCCAGCCCGGGCCCGCCAAACAACAATGATGGCTGCAACCAAAAAATGGCCGGGCGTTGTGGTGGGCACCTGTGGTCCCAG
>CAUYQV010011761.1:0-17031 GCA_963574575.1 Galagoides demidoff
CCTATTAGGGTACATGTGAATTTGTCTAAAGGTTGAATATAAATGTCTTAACACAACAATTATGAGAAAGACGGCTATGTTAGCCAGTTGGATAAGAGTTTTCCAAACTGCATATGGAAGCAACACACTGTATCCTATGAGAGAATTAATGTACACAATTATGATCTAATAAAAAAAAGATAAAAAAATAAAAAAAAAGAGTGGGAAAGGTATTAATCTGTCTTAAAGACCTAATCACCTATTAAAGACACCACCTCCCAACACCACCACATTGGGAAGCAAGCTTCAACATGAGTTTTGGTGGAAACAAAACATATTCAAACCATAGCAGTACTGGAAGTTTTAACCAGAGCAATTAGGTAAGAAAAAGAAATAGGCATTCAAATTAGAGAGGAAGTAGTAAAATTATCCCTCCTTGCAGATGACATGGTCATATGTGTAGAAAATTTTAAAGACTCTATAAAAACAAAAACTGTTAGAATAAATAAATCTAGGAAAGTTGCAGGATACAAAACCAACATTTAAAAATCAGCGGCAATTGTGACCACAAAGCAATATAGCCTCTTTGAAAAGAAACATGGAGAGAGACCTCAAATAACTGAAAATAGACCTTCATTTGATCCTACAATCCCATTACTAGGCATCTGTCCAGAAGAAAAAGAATCATTTTATCATAAAGAGATTTGCCCTAGATTGTTTATAGTGGCTTGATTTATAACTTTCAAAATATGGAAACAACCTAAGTGTCCATCAACCCAGGAATTGATTAACAAACTGTGGTATATGTAGACCATGGAATACTATTCATCCATTAAAAGGTGGGTGACTTTATATCTTTTGTATTAACCTGGAGGGAGTTAAAACACATTCTTCTTAGTCAGGTATTGCAAGAATGGAAAAGCAAGTATCTAATGTACTCAATACTAATATGAAGCCAGTAGACTCCCTAATACACTCTCACATAAGAGAAAACTCAATTCAGTTCAAATTGGGGAGGGGGAAATGAAGGTAGTGTGGGGAGCGGGAGGGCCTAGGTATGCTCCCACTTAATGGGCACAATGTAGGGATATGTAGCATACCTCTTGGGTGTGGGACACAACTATAAGAGGAACTCTACCTAACAAATACAAATGAATAAATAAATAAATAAATACATGTGGTTATAAAAAAGCAGTTAATCTGAAATAAATTAATCTGGAATAATAAATAAATAAATAAGGATATAAAAAAATCAGTTGCACTTACATATATTGACAACAAACTCTCCAAAAAGGAAATTAAGAAAATAATCTCACTTAAAATAATATCAAAAAGATTAAAATATCTAGGAATAGACAACTATGGATGTGAAAAACTTGTACAGTAAAAACTTTAAAACATCAATTTAAGAAATTAAAGAAGATAACAAATAGCTATTGTTCATTAATCAGAAGACTTAATATTGTTAAAGTGTTTAACCACCAAAAGTGATCTACAGATTTAGTATAATCTTTATAAAATCCTAATGTAATTTTTCTCATAGATGCAGAAAAACAGTTTTAAAATTTATATGGAACCGCAAAGACCTCAAAGAGCTAAACATTCTTAAGATAAAAGAACAAAGCCAGAAATGTCATTCTTCTTGATTTTGAAATATATTACAAAGTTATAATAGTTAAAACAATATGGCAAAAACATAAATGTACTAACTAATGGAACAGAATAGAAAGCCCAGAAATAAACCTTTGCTTGTACAGTTAACTGATCTTTGAAAAAACTACCAAGAATACACAAGGGGGGAAAGGATAGTCTCCTTAATGAATGGTGTTAGGAAATCTGGTTGTCTACATGCACATAAATGAAATTGGATCCTTATCTTTTACCACTCACAAAAATCCTCTAAAATGGAATAAAGACTTAAACATAAGACTTGAAACTATAAAATCCCTAGCAAAACACAAAAGGCAAAGTGTTCATCACATTTGTTTTGGAAATAATCTCTTAAGTATGACACCAAAAGCATTGGCAATGAAATCAAAAATAGGTAAGTGTACCTCAAACTAAAAATGCCTGTGCAACAAATGAAAGTAGCAACAAAGTGAAAAGATAGCCTACAGAATTGGGAAAATAATGGCAAACCACATATCTGATAAGGGGTTAATATCCCAAATATGTAAGAATTTCCTATGACTTAATAGCAAAAATCCAAGTAACCCAATTAAAACATGAGCTAAAGAATTGAATAAAATACATGCAAGTGCCCAAGTGTATGAAAAGATGCTCAATATCACTTATTTTCAGAGAAATGAAATTCAAAACTATAATGAGATATCAGCTCATACATTACACCTGGCTGTTATTTTTTTTTTTTTAAAGTAAGTGTTGGTGGGGACACAGAGAAATTAGAATTCTTATACACTGTTGGAGAGAATTTAAAGTCTTACAATTGCTATATAAAATTGTGTGGAGGTTCCTAAAAATAAATAAATAAAAACTACCACATGTTTCAGCAATCTGACTTTTGGAGACTTATTAAAATAATTGAAATTAGGATCTCGAAGAGGTCATTACACTCTCATTTCCACTGCAATATTATTAACAATAGCCAAGATGTGAAAATAATCTAAATGTCTATGGATGGATGGGTGGACAAAGAAAATGTGGCATATACATGCAATGGAATATTATTCAGATTTTAAAAAGAAGGAATCCCTGCCATTTGCAACAACATGGATGAATCTGGAGGACGTTATGCTAAATAAAATAAGCCAGGTACAGAAAAACAAATACTGCATAATCTCACCTACATGTGGAATTTTAAAAAGTTGAACTCATAGAGAGCAGAATAAAGGGGCTAAAGGGGCTGAGTGGAGGGAGAAATGGGGAGCTGCTTTTCAACCTGTATAAAGTTTCAGTTACATGCATTCTAGAGATCTTCTGTATAACATTGTGCCTATAGTTGAGAATACTGTTTTGCACATTTAAAAAATTGTTAAGCAGGTAGATGTCATGATCTTAACACAATAAAAAAAGTTCAGTCACTTACATGAAAGCAATTTATAACAGCTTTTAAAAAAGCTACAATATTACGCACTTGCTTCATTTGTTTACTTTCCTGAAAACTGTAAAACTTAACCATGGACCAGCCTAATACTATGTTGTTTCTCTACCAAAAGATAGAAAAGCTTTAGCAGCTTTGTGGAAAACTGAGACAGGAGATAACTGCAGGTTCCAGAAGAAGAAATGTCAAGTTGACATCCTGAAATACAATTTAAAGCCTTGCTATATTGTAAAATATTCTGGGTATAGCAGCAGCCAAAAGACCCACTTGGCAGTGAGTAAATCCACGTAGCTCTTTTAGAGTAAAGACATGGGTAACCCATTGAGCAAAGACACAGTCATGAGAAATGACTTGTTCTAAAATGGTCTCTAGAGTTACAAAAATAAGGCAGTCCTCCCATGCATCTGCCCATGTGGAAAAGCTGTTAGTCTCCCTCTGAGATTTTTAACCTTAACCATATACAAGGCAAACAACTCCATTAGTGGTGTTATTTGTGAATACAAGCAGCAACAATACATTATATATATGTGTGCTAACATATTTGTTGAATTTTAAAGTGTGTAGCAATGTGAGAGCTGGAGTGAGGCTGTTGTTTATAACATATATTATGAAATGAAGAACAGATGATCTAAGAATGAACATTTGTTGGAATGATCTCTCTGGGCTTAAATATTTATTTTACTTCCTCCACCCCCTTCCTTTTTGACAAAGTACTATGTTTTTCAAAATCTACCGCATGAAACCATGCAACTGTTAGGACTAAATCACCTCAAATTGCTACCATAAATTATTACCTTCTTCATAGTCCTTTTTTCTGCAAGGTGCAATTAATCAAAGCAAGAACTTATTCTTTCTATTATAATTAAGGAGCTGGTTTAAGAGTTTTATTTTAGGTGTGAGAAGGGTTGTTGATTTCTGGGAAAAGTATAACATGATTGTCCCATAAAATGTACTGTATGTTCACTTCTATATCCAAGGTTTAGTGTGTGATCCCAAGGAAGGGAACCCATTGTCTTATTCCACAGGGCAAATGGGAAACCATAGCTGTTAAAGTTCAAGCTTGGCTCAGCGCCCATGCTCAGTGGTTAGGGCACTGGCCACATCCACTGGGGCTGGTGGGTTTGAACCCAGCCTGGGCCTGCTAAAAAAAAATAGCTGGGTGTTGTGGAGGGTGCCTGTAGTCCCAGCTACTTGGAAGGCTGAGGCAAGAGAATCTCTTGATCCCAAGAGTTTGAAGTTGCTGTGAGCTGTGATATCACAGCACTTTACCAAGGGCAACATAGTGAGACTCTACCTCAAAAATAAATAAATAAATAAATGAAAAAGTTCAAGTTCGAGATTTTGAAGATAGTCTTGAAGGAAACAGTGTCTCAATGGATAATTCACATGGCATGTATTTAGGAGACACACTTAAAAGACCTGGTAAGAACCGAGATGCAGTCTTTATCAAGAGGATAAAGATTTTTTAGCTCCCATAGGGCATGATAAAGGCCCCACTGCATATTTCATGGACTTCCTAAGTTTTTATTTGTTCAGATAAATTATTTAATCCAAAGCTCATTGATCCTTGTGATCCAATGATTTGTCTGTTTATCTGCCCTTCTGTCTATTTATCCTCCCACCCATTCATTTACCTAACCTGGGGTGTCCAACCTTTGGCCCACAGGCTGCATGGATTATGGGAACACTTTTTTGCTTATTGATGGGGGTGGATATCATGAAAATTATGCATGGGCCTTTTTTCCCCTGCTCATCAGCTTTCATGTTTATGTGGCCCAAGACAACTCTTCTTCTTCCAATGTGGCACAGAGAAGCCAAAAGTTTGGATACCCCTTAACAATATTTATTGAAATCTGCCCAATTTATGCCGTGTAAGGTCCTGAACATTCAAACAGGAATGAGAGATGATCTCTGCCATTGAACATTTCATGGCTCCGGATAAACAGGCAAAATAACATTTCTTCACTCCTGAAGAAACTTATCTTTCTGAAGTTGGACCATGTCAAGACCTTTCAGGGTGTCTACATTGCTATCAGAATAAAACTAGTCAGTGTGCCATTTGAGATGGCATCTGATTTCACCCCCATTACTCTTGTAGCTTCACTGTACACCAAATTCCTTGCCAGGGTCCACACTTTGGTCTACTTATCTGCTCCTCACACATTTGGTCTTTGCATTTTACTGTCTCTTTAACCTTATTCCTGTTGCACAACTCCTGAATAGCCTTTTCCCAATGCCAGGGCCCAACTCAGATTCTATCTTCTTCAAGAATTATTCTATCCTTTTACAACCCAGCGGTATGTTGTGCCTTTACTGAAGGGCTCCTCTCTCAGTCCTCTGAGACTGTGACCAATTTTCATAATGATCTTTATAAATCACAAACTTGGTCTTCCTTTGTTTAAAACCAGCTAATGACTTTCTATAGCCCGTACGGTATGGTTCCAGTTCTTCAGCCTGGCGTTCAAGATCCTGTATGACCTGTGTGTCTTGTTCTTACCCTGCTCCACACATACTGAATGGCATGAAATATCTTGATTACAACATGTTCTCCCACATGTGCAATCTTTAGTGGAAACTATTTTCTTTTCCTGAGATACACTCATTTCCCTTTTCTACCTGATAGTTTCTTGATCTTCCTTCGGGTCTCAATTTAGATGTCTCTTCCTCCAGGAAAACTTTCTGATCCCCATGGCTGGATTGGGAATCTCCCATGTGTTTCCACAGTGTCTTGTATTTCCTCTAGCAAAGCACAGTAGGAGCCTTCCTATGTTCACATGCTCTGGGTGGCACAGCAATAGGCATTCAATTAATGTTTGTTTAGTTAGGAATATTGAGTTGAGCTTCCGAAATTTCCCTCAGGAAATGTAGAAGTTTTCTATTCACAAAAGTGGTTTATTGTGTGGTCAAACTGCAAGTACTACCTTGAGGGGCAGTAGATGAGTATTGAGCTTAAACATCCCACCGCAACATGTATAACCCATATTTTCTTAGTAACTTGATTTGATGCATCGTTTTCTGGGGATAAGAATGACAATTTTTCATAATTTTTCATGTGAAAATACAATGGATATGGATTCGAAGAGCCAAATCACCAAGAGCTATGGAATCAATTAATGGCTGAGGCCTAAGCAGTCCTTTTTTGATTTAGTTTGTCCTTAGGGATAGGAGTGTCTCTCTTTACATCTCAAGAAGGCATTAAACTCGAGGTTAATCAATGGAACACCTCCTTAGTAGCTGTGCAAACAGAGAGCAGAGTCTTGACAACAGGGTCATTTCTGTAGGATAGTCAAGTTCTAGTGGTTACTGATCCCAAATGAGCCAGGATGGACAGGTCAGCCTCCCTGGGAGTTAAGTATTTGTGGAGATCTATACAGGATGTGTCCAATTCACAACTCAGAATAAACAAACCTGGGGATCTTTCATAATTTGTGTGTTTGGGGAAGGGGACACTATTACCATTGTAGGAATGTGGTGATTTGGGCCATTGTACATTGGATTTTAATGAATATAACCAATTTTTTTGTTTTGATTCTCTCCACTTTTGGGGAGAAGTAGGGATTTCTGCATCGTATATTGCTAATGAATCCCCACGATTTCTCTTGTTTTTAAAAAATAATTCACAGTTTGCACCTTTAAAAAGTGAGTTAGTAGAAAACCATAAAGCTAAGAAAGTACAGGTTGATTTCTCTGTTTCCAGGCAAATCCTCCCTGAAGGAAGTTGTTTACGTGAGTCTTAAAAATTTTTGGAGGAGAAGATTCTATAACTTCTTTTGGTAACTAGTTCTTTTGTCTTCCATGAAGTCATTTAGTTTACTTCTATAATAGTCCTTCCTGCAGTAATTTAAAATCCTGCTTTCATTTTGTGGGCTTGACTTAAAATGACAGCGTCTGCCTAGGGTGCTATGAAAAATGAAGCAAACTTCCAGTTAGTAGAATTATTAGTGTTAATGGAGTGGACAAGTGCAGAAAAGCGTGAATCCATGAAATCTAACATATTGTCCAAACCTCAGTTTAGCCATTAATTTTGACTTTTTCTCCAACAAATCTCTTGAAGGGTCTATTAAAATGCAAAAAACTGATTTGAATTTCATGCCTTTCTTTTTCATTTGCTTATTCTCTGGTGGAGGTGATAATGATCATTGAGATTCCCAAAGGAGATAGGGACTGTGGGAGATGGCGAAGCCAGGGACTTGGATAAATTGGAGGCTACATTCATGCATTTATAAAAGCTTTAGGTTTTTGGCTCACCAGTCTGCTTTCTCCAATTGCTCTATGACTTCATTTAGCATTGTGAATTGTGAAACCATTGTGCATGCATGTCATTTTGGAGGTGCAAAATGTACAGTCTTTTAAACGGCATTTTGCACTGAGCAAGAGTAATCTAGTTTGAGCTCAAAACTGGTGATGACATGACAATTAGGTGCTACAAAGGAACCTTAACTTGCTGTTTTGTAAAAATAGGACAATAAAATAATAGTTGCTCCTTGCTAATTAAAAATGCAGCCAATTAAAGGCTTGCAAATTTACATAAATGGAAGAACCTTAAATTTTGCATTTCCTGACTGATAGGATTAAACTTCCAAAGAAAGTGTGAATTAATGCAAATGTTAACATGGCATCTCCTAAATCCTTTTCTACTTTTACCACCAAGAACAGAATATAGAAAAGTAAAAATACATAATGATAGGCCAGTCTCTGCTTGTTTTGTCATTTACCCAGAGAACACTAAGTGTGCTTAGAAGCCTTGGAAAACTTAGCAAGATTTCAGGTAGCAAACACAGGGCCACAAGACAGAGTCCTTAACTCTTCATCATATTTTTCTTTGCTGAGAATCTGATTGGACGATCAGGGGTCAAAGAGATCATAACTTTGGGGTCAATTCTCAAAGAGCTCTTGTGTGAACCTGAGTTCCAAGGTCTATGGTTTGTATGTCCCCTCCAAAACTCCTGCTGAAATTTAATTGATATTGTAACAGTGTTGGGACGTGAGGTGTTTAAGTCGTGATTAAGTAATGAGGGCTCTGATCTCATGAATGAATTAATACCATTATTAATGGAGTGGGTTAGTTATCATGTGAGTGGGTCCTTGTTAAAAAGAATGAATTCCACCCCCTTTATCTATCTATCTCACGTGTTCTCATCCTCTTTCACTGTGTGATGACTTTGCCTTCACCTGTTATGTCCTCTTGATCTTGGACTTCACAGCCTCCAGAACTGTGACTGAAATATGCTTTCCATTCTTTGTAAATTACCTAGTCTGTGGTATTCTGTTATAGGAGCAAAAATGGACTAACAGAAAAGCATTTTAATGTGTATGTCTCTGTATGCATGTATGTTTGTGTTTGCATGTGTGTGCTTACATAGGTAAGTGTATAAGAGTATGAATGTGTATATATACACATTTACATGCACGGATACATATATATGCATACACACAGAGTGTATAGACATACATATATACAGATATGCAAATATATATAGTCATACATTGCTTATCAACAAGGATACATCTGAGAAATGTATCATTAGTGATTTTGTTTCTGTGTAAACATCATAGAGTGTTCTTAGATAAACCTAGATGGTGGGGCGGTGCCTGTGGCTCAGTGGGTAGGGTGCCAGCCCCATATACTGAAGGTGGCAGGTTCAAACCTAGCCCCAGCCAAACTGTAAAAACAACAACAAAAGAAAAAATAGCCGGGCATTTTGGCAGGTGCCTGTAGTCCCAGCTACTCGGGAGGCTGAGGCAAGAGAATTACCTAAGTCCAGGAGTTGGGGGATGCTGTGAGCTGTGATGCCATGGCACTCGACCAAGGGTGATAAAGTGAGACTCTGTCTCTACTGAAAAAGAGCAAAAAACCTAGATGGTATAGCCCACTGCTATAGACTCTGTGGTATAGACTATTACTCTTAGACTACAAACCTATACAGGATTATGAATATTATAAGCAACTGTAACACAGCGGTGAGTATTTGTGTATCTAAACACATCTAAGTAAAGGAAAGGTTTAGTAAAAATATAGCCTGAAAGATAAAAAGTGGCATGCTTGTAGGGGTCATTTGCTGTGAATGGAGCTCTAGGACTGGATGTTGCTCTGGGTGAGTCAGGAAGTCAAATGTGATTAAGTACAAAGGCCAAGGGCGTTACTGTGCACTGCTGTGGACTCTAAAGACTGTGCATTTAGGTTGCACTAAATTTATAAAAACAGTTTTTTCTTCCTCTAAGAGTAAATTAACCTTAGCTTATTGTACCCTTTGTACTTTATACATTTTTTAACTTTTTAAACTTATTCACTTTTGTAATAACACTTTGATTAAAGCACTAGTACATTGCATTGGTGTATAAAATATTTTATTTCTTTAAATCTTTATTCTGTAAGCATTTTTCTATTTTTAAAATAATTAACAAAAAACATTCTAAACTTTTTTTTTTTTCTGTTAGAAACCAAGACACAAACTCAAACATATGCCTAGGCTTCCACGGGGTCAGGATCATAATAACTGTCTTCTACCTCTGTATCTTGTCCGGATGGTCTTTCGGGGGTAATAACAGGAATGGAGCTGTCATGTCTCTGATAATAATGTCTTTTTCTGGAATATCTCCTGAAGAACCTGCCTGAAGCTGTTTTGCCATTAACTTTTTAAAAATAAGTAGAATCAATACACTCTAAAAAATAATTTTAAAAGTATTGTATGGTAAATATATAGAGCAGTGACATAGTGGCTTATTATAAATAACAAATATTATGTACTGTACAAGATTGTATGTGCCATACTTTTATATGACTGGCAGTGCAGTTGGTTTGTTCACACCAGCGTAGCTACAAATGGGGAATAAAGTGTTGCACTATGACAGAAGTTATGACTGTTACAATGTCACTAGGTAATAGAAATCTTTTCAGCTCCATGATAATCTTAGTTATAATCTTGTGTATGTGATCCGTTGTTGTCTGAATGGTCATCATGTGTCACATGACTGCATATAGCAGGGACCTAGTTGCAGGTGACGTAACTGTGCATTGCAGAATCCCTGATAAGAAATTTCTCACTCCCTCTCTCCTTTCAGAGGCTCTCCTATTGGGGGTCTCGCTCCTTCAGTGAGACCTTCCTGTCTGTTAGGTGTATCCCAAGATCCTTCCTAGGATGGCTGCCTGGCTCCCCTCTGTTGGCAGTGGAGGGTTTCTTTGCTTCCTTCTTCATTCTCCTGTTTGTTCATTTTCGAGTGGGATCCGGGTCCTGTGATGGAAGTCCATCTTCTTCAGGCAGCTCTTCTTTCTCACTGGGCTCTCTTACTCATTGCTCTGGGCTGGGGAAGCACAAGTCCCCACAGGGCTGCTTTGGAGTGCCTGTGAAACTGGAAGGTGGGGTAGGTGCAAAGAAATCATTCACATTGGACCTTAAACCCCACAATGCTAGGTTTATGGGTGCAACTGTGACTGTGTTGATGTTTATTTACTAGATTACCTTTGAGACTGGGTATAAGAAATGAAACTTTAGAAGGTGTGCACCTTGCTCTGCTGTGCTTGTTTGACACTGCTTAATAAATGTTCATGTGCATTTCTTCTCAATTTTGCTTGTCCATTTGTTGAGTATCTTACCAACATTAAATATTTTCTAACTGGCAAATGCAAGAGCTTATGCTTATTTTTAATGAAGATTCGTTTAAGTTATAATTTCCAGGAGTGGCTTGCATTGTAAAAGCCAGAAACATCCATCAAAAATAAATGACTGTATGGTAAACCTAAGATATAGATAACTACAGTGTTTGAAAAATGAATTTCCACAAGTACACAAGTTATAATGACCCACAGAAGTACAGTTCTTTGTATACCATCATGTTCAAACTCTTGATTCAGTTTCAAATAAATTTTAAATAGTTTATGTGGCCCACCCTCTCCTAACAATAAATGTATTCAAATTTTTATTTCTCACAGATGGAAATCACTTGTGAAATTCAAAGTCTTCTGGCTTAGTTGCATTGGAATGACTCATTGCTAAAAATAGCCCTGGTTCATGGCCTATGGGTTCACGGTCTCACCCTCTCGTAAGGTGCTGCAGGGCGTGTTCCAAGGTTGCCATCCTAGCTGACTTGAGTCATTGCCAGAGTTTCTGGGCCCACAATCAATAAAAGCAGAAACCTCAGGTTGTAATCTCCTCTTAAGAAGATATGTATCAGATGACTCAGTCCAGTTGGTGAGAGGCAACCCGGAAGCCCCAGGGTGCTGGGATCTCGGCTCCCCGGAGCAGTTCAACTCCTGTCTATTCTATTTCACTGACACAATCCTGTACCTTTCTGGGTTTTCGTATTTTAAATCTCAAAATTTATAGCAGAGCAATAGAAGGATTTTGGAGTTTTAAAAATCACATAACTTTCTCTAATCAGACTAGCCATTCTCTCCTCAGGAGTATGTCCAAGCTGTGTGCTTTGAGATCCAGCCCACGTCCACTGACTTCCCGGCTCAGCACCTTTCTGAAGTGGTCTGTAGACTCCATAAATCTTTTCTGGTTATTTCTTGTTGGCAAGTTAGGTTCCCTCAAATTCTTCTCAATGGCTTCCCATCCAAAGGGGTCTTACCTGAGGTTGGGATCTCTGGAAGCAGATAGGAGTTGGGGCCTGGTGAGAAGGATAGAGTATGTTGTATTATGGGTGTACATGCATGGAAGGAAGCAGTTGAGGAGAGGAGGTGAACGGCAATGCTAGCCAGATATCTCTTGGGAACTCTGGCATGTATTTATTCCATTAAAGTTGTCCCTTGATGGGCTGCAATGGCCAGGCCTTTATATTGCTGTAGTCAGTCATTGTTTGTGTTCTGCCCCTGGAGGGCATGGCCATAGCTAAGGAGGATCTCTGCAGCTGAAGCAATTTAAGAAGCTGGCAACAAGAGGCCATTTGCACTGGGACAGCAGTTCATTCCTTGAAGGTGGATCTGTGTATCACATCTCTGTGTCCACACAAAGTCAATCTGGATCTCAGGGCATGATATAACTATCTCGTGCTTTCTCTGGGTAGATAGATGAGTTTGAATAATAACCAGTGATTCTTTTGGAAGGGAGGTTAGGGAAGAGGAGGGGGCTGTTCCATGCCTTACAGGATATGTAGCAGCATCCCTGCCTCTACTCACTAAATGTAGTAGCAGTGCCCTCTCCCCCAAGTTATCACACCCCCAAAGTTTTCCAGATATTTCCAAATATGCCCTGGTGATCAGAATGGTCCCTGGTTGTGTTATGGGGGTAAAAGGCAAAAGTATAATGTTGACTTCATAATTTAAATTAGCAAATACAATTTAGCAGAAAGGAGGAATGAAAACATTTTTTGATAATATGGAGAATCATTCACGATTATAATCATTCACAAGTAGTAGAAGAATAATTGCTACAGGGGTTAGGAACAAAAGAATTCTGCACTTAGGGATGCAGGATCACTAGGTAAGTACGTGTAAACAGAATGCCTCATTTTTGTTTCCCCCCGAAGTTTCATAAGTTTGCTATGGTCTTCTTTGTCTTCTCCTTCCTTCTCTCTATTGCTTGTGCATGTGGGGAATACTTTGAATGTGATTTTAGTGATACTCCTCAATGAAGTATATAGCACTTTTCTTGGGATGAGTTCAGAAACTCAGTTGTCAGCCCTCATAAGAAGACAGCTGTGATGGCCATTCAAGAAAAAGAGTTCTAAAATTGCTTTGAAGGGGGAGTAGGCCCTGGCATCAGTGCATAGCTTCTAAAGGGGAGAATCTTCTAGGGGACTTTAGTGATATTCAGCAATGAGGTATGTAGCACTTTTCCTAGTTTGTGATCACCTTATATGTCTAAGGACCATTTTAACAAGTGATCTAAAACTTAGATGTTGATAGCTTCTGTAGTTTTCCACTCTGGGAGATTATTTGATGTTTTTCTTCTTGCTGAGTGTAGTACGAGAAAACAGGAACTTAGTTACATCTAGACACCAGACATGAAGCTTCTACAGCTGTTTTCTTTGGCATTGCTGAGTAATTGATGATTACCAATACAGAATGTTTTAGGTAAATTTCAAATAATGGCATAAACTAGGAACTGACATATTCTCCCAAAAGGGAAGGGATAAGATTTTCTCTGAACAAAAAATTTGTATTTGAAATGTCTACCTGAAATATATAAGCTGTAATATTTTCATTTCAGAGCAGATAGATTACAGAAAAGAAAAATGAGTTAAGTAAAATAAGTACAAAGAATTTTTAGTTGATAGAACAAATGGATTTTAATTTTAGAAAACATACAAACAGATTGATGGCAAATTTTGAAATCTTATGTATTTACAAATACTCAAAATTGCCTTTAAATGTTTGTCCCTTCCCAGCTGTTGACAGGTACACCTCTCCTTTAGGGTTTGTGATTGTGGGTAGGTGGATCAAATCCCACTAAATCAATAGGTATTAGGAAGCATGTTCAGAGTCACGGTCATGTCATAAGACTAATACTGACACCTGCTTCACTTCATGAGCTTTCTTTTGCTTTGCGTACTGCTGGCAGAGCAGTGATTGTTCAAGAGATTGGAAGGTAATAACAACTCCCTTATAAGACTTCTCTGAGGAGACACAAAACCAGTCTGGTAGAAATAGCAAAACATTCTTCCATTGCCTCAATATAACTGGGGTTGGTATAGGTGACACACAGCAGGTTCTGATTGGAAGGGCCCAGAGGAAGGGACACACATCCGAGTGGGGCAGCCTGTCCCAGTGCTGGACCATGCTTTGTAAGAGTTGCTGTTGAAGAGGATTTCGTTTGTGTCTTGGTCTCTTCCAGATATAGTACCGTAAATGCTGTTGCTAAAAAAAACCCAAAGAAACCAGTTGGTTACTGTTACGTGATAATTCGGTTAACTTTTTTAACTTAAAAAAGAGTCCTCCTACTGAAAAAAATATGGGATTCCACAGAGATTTATGTGAAATTAGACCATTATTAATTGAAAGCAATAAATGTAATTTCCATTATTTCTCTATGGATGGCTTGCTAAGGGGAATTAGCTGGATAATCCAATCAAGCAATGCCCTCTAGCATGTATGCATGCATGTGTGTGTGTGGGGGGGACGGCTGCAACAGAATCTTAGAGTGGGTGAGAGAAATTGGAATCAACTCCCTTCATTAATTTCTTTTTTTAAATAGACAGGGTCTGGCTCTGTTGCCCAGGCTGGAGTACGATAGCTATTCAGAGGGGCGATCATAGTTCACTGCAGCCTCAAACTCCTGAGCTCAAATCATCAATCCAGTCTTCCAAATAGCTGGGACTTACAGACACATGGCATGACCTCCTGGCCTCTAGCTTTGATGGGTTGCTTCAACGATGCTTGGCCTCTCCTCAGGACAGTGCAAGAGGCATTCTCTAACTCTTCTATAGACACTTTGCAGACCCAAGGCACTGGAAGCCAGTTTGTGGCTGGTGAAAACAAGTTTTTAAAAATGTTTTCCAATGAGGATGGACTGCATGAAAATATTTTCAAGGGATGTAAATTGATAGTATTGTTAGACATTATTCTACTTAAAAAAAAATCTGGGGGTGGGTAGCTCTGGGGGTGGGTAGCACCTGTGGCTCACAGGAATTGGGCACTGGCCCCATATGCCGGAGGTGATGATGGGTTCAAACCCAGCCCTACCCAAAAACTACAAAAAAAAAAAAAAAATCTGGGGGATGTTAAATATGGTTTGAACCTCTTCAATCTCTTGTGTATTATATTTTAACATTTTCTTGATGGATAATACATACAATAAAATGTGCATACTGTAAATGTACATTTACTTACTGTAAATGCTCAATAAATTTGCACAAACTGAACACACTGATAGGACCAGCACTGGATCATAAAACAGAAAGTTACCAATGCCCAGAAGCCTACCATGCTCCCTTTCGATCACTAAACATCCACCCAAAGGTAAACACTCCTCTGTCTCATAACAGCATGGATAGGTTGAAGTCAGGACAGTGTGATTCATCAGAATTTTGTTTTTAGACACTTGTGTTGATTTTAACCTTGTTTGTTTTTGCCCCCATGGCCTACCTGTGCACAGGACACTATCTGAGGAAGCTCTACCCAAACGGAACTGCCTCAATGGGGCAAGTGTGCTCTGGGCCACCAACATGTGGCTGGAAGGATGGTGGCACGAAGGGACATGAGTGTCACAGAAGAGGGCTGAAAGGAGAACCCAGAAAAGTGAGATGAGGAAAGTCCAAAGAAAAATTTCCCTGTTTTCACATTTTTTGCTTATAACGGGCGGGAAGCCTCCTGGGTACTTAAGTACAGCTTTTTGACTGAATCCAAATGTTATAGAGCAAATCTCTTTATTTTTAACAGTACATTTTTGTCTTTTTTTTTTTTTTTTCAGTTTTTGGCCGGGGCTGGGTTTGAACCTGCCACCTTTGGCACATGGGGCTGGTGCCTCACTTCTTTGAGCCACAGGCACCACCCTTTTGTCTATCTTTTACATATTTATTTTTACAGGGGCTCACACCTGTAATCCTGTAATTCTGGGAGGCTGAGCAGGTAGATCACTTGAACTCAGGAGTTTTAAATCAGCCTGAGCAAGAGCATGACCTTGTCAATACTAAAAATAGAAAAGTTAGCCTGGTGTCATGGTGGTCACCTGTAGTCCCAGCTACTTGGGAGGCTGAGGCAAGATGACTGCTTGAGCCCAAGAGTCTGAGGTTGCTGTGAGCTATGATTACACCATGGCACTCAAACCCAGGGTAAACAGAGTAAGACTCTTAAAAACAAACAAACGAAAAACCTGAAGAATAAAATAGTCTTCAATAAAATAATCCTCCCAGTTTGACTGGCATAATTAGGATATTAGTAAGCCATAAAGGTTAAATTGACAGCAAATGTCCTCATGATTTAGTTCTAACTTCTTCCATCTGACTGAAGCCACTTACCCCATGGGGCTGGTTGGCCAGAGTTTACAGATTCAAGTCTGCTAGTCTATTACCAGCTTTTGACAATGGTGCATTGTGTTTCTGTGTGAAGTGGAATTTGTGAATAGTTGATTAGCTTGACAGTGTTTTTAAAATTCTGTCTGATGTCAAAGAAGACCAAGAGAATGCTGAAGGAAGAAAACATATTTTTAGGTTTTGTTTGTTTGTTTGTTTTTTTAGAGACAGAGTCTCACTTTATTGCCCTCAGTGTGAGCATCACAGCTCACAGCAACCTCCAACTCCTGGGCTTAGGTGATTGTCCTGCCTCAGTCTACTGAGTAGCTGGGACTACAGGTGCCCACCAGCATGCCCAGTGATCTTTTTGTTGCAGTTTGGCCGGGGCTGGGTTTGAACCCACCATCCTTGGTATATGGGACCAGCACCCTTCTCACTGAGCCACAGGCACCACCAGAAAACAGATTTTTAAATGAGGATTGAGAATTGCCATATTATCGTGTTACTACTAAAGATGACATTTGTAAGGACCTCAAATGTTTTAAATTAGAAGGAGAGGAGTGAAAGGTTGTATTGCAGAAATTAAAAGATGAAAAGCAAAAGCAAAGACTGTTCTTCCAAGCAGCAATAAGACCCAGAAATAATGCCACTGATGCAGCTTAAATGTAGCTTATATTCTTAGGGAGGAGGGGGAGAAGAAGCCTTTTAGTGATGTAGAAGTTGTGAAAGATTGTATTGTCAAAGGTGTGTGATGCTTAGACCCCAATAAAGTTTCAAAGTGCAAACAACAGCCTCTTTCAAGGGGAGTCATAATTGATCAGCAGCTCCAGTAGTAGGAATAACCAGAGTAGAGCAACTCCCCCAAGGAGAGACATGGCCGAGGTGCCGGAAGATCTGACCCATAAAGAGATGGCTGAGATGTCAGAAATTGAGTTTAGAATGTGGATAGTAAATAAGATCAATAGAATGGAAGTAAAGAAAGAGCTACAACTTCAAGAAATGATCCAGAAAATGTCTCAAGAAATTCTTCAAAAGATGTCCCAAGAAATTATTCAAAAGATGACTCAGGAATTCAATGATTTCAAAGATAAAATGATCAA
>CAUYQV010011763.1:0-12744 GCA_963574575.1 Galagoides demidoff
AACTAGA
This sequence comes from Galagoides demidoff, assembly GCA_963574575.1. Classification (NCBI taxonomy): domain Eukaryota; kingdom Metazoa; phylum Chordata; class Mammalia; order Primates; family Galagidae; genus Galagoides; species Galagoides demidoff. The sequence goes on from CAUYQV010011763.1 coordinate 8, forward strand.
ATATAAATGTGTTGATACAATGATTAACCAAATGACATGAAATTTATGTTAACCAGCTTGATGAAAGTGTTTCAAATTGTATATGAAAACAGCACAATGTACCCCATGTTTGCATTAATGTATACAGAGATCAATTAATAAAAAAAAAGAAAAAAAAGAGGATTATATGGTCTTTGTTTTTGCTTCTATTGATATGGTATATTGCATTTCATAAATCTGTGTATATTAAACCAGCCTTTCACTCCTGGGATAAAGCCTACTTGATCGTGCTGTGTAATTTTTAAAAAATGTTTAACTGTAATCTGTTAGTTAAGATTTTATGCAGTATTTTTTGCATTGATATTCATTAGTGAAATTGGTGAATAGTTGTTTTTAGTTGGGTCCTTTCATGGTTTTGGAATAAAGGTGATGTTTACTTTATAGAATATGTTGGGGAAGGTTATTTTTTTCCTGAATATTTTGAAATAGGTTCTGCAGGATAGATACAAGTTCATGGTTTAAGGTGTGAGAGTACTCTGCTATGAAGCCACCTGGTCTCAGGCTTTTATTGTGGTGGAAGATATTTTTATTGTTTCTTCAATCTCAGTGATTGATATTGGTCAGTTCAATAGATGTGTTTCTTCATGGTTAAGTCTAGGGTGATGATGTGATTCCAGGTATTGGACCATTTCCTTCACATTGTCAAATTTCTGGGCATAGAGGTATTGGTAATAGTCAGAAATAGTCTATTGTATCCCTGTGGTGTCGGTTGTTATTTCCCCCTTTTTGTTTCTGATTGAGGTTATTAAAAATATTACTTTCATATTTCTCATTAACCTTGCCAGTGGTTTATCAATTTTATTTCTCTTTTTGAAAAACCAACTTTTTATTTCATTAGAATTTTGATGCTTGTTTTATTTTCATTTCATGAATTTCTTATCTAATTTGGGTTCTTTTTTTTTATTGAATGGTAACTGTGTACATTAATGCACTTCTAGGGTACAGTGTGGTGTTTTCACACACAATCTGAAACACTTCCATCAAACTGGTTAACATAGCCTTCATGTCATTTACTTAGTTATTGTGTTAAAACGTTCATATTCTACTCATAGAAAGATTCGCTTGTACCCTTGTAAGATAAACCACAGAAGTGAACCCTCGAATCCCCCTCCCTCCACCCATTTGCCCCCTCCCTCCCCATATCCTTAGGTTGTTATTAGGTTATAGCTTTCATATAAATGGTTTAAATTAATTTCATAATCGGGGTGTGTACATTGGATACTTTTTCTTCCACTCCTGTGATTCTTTGCTAAGAACACTTTCCAGCTCCATCCATGTGAACATGAAGGATGTAAAGTCTCCATCTTTCTTTATGGCTGCATAGTATTCCAGTTATTTCTTTTCTTCTGGTTGGTTTGAGATTGGATTGTTCTTCCTTTTCCATTTTTTTTAATTGTTGGGAATTCATTGAGGGTACAAACAACCAGGTTATACTGATTGTATTTGTTAGTAAAGTCCCTCTTATAATTGCATTCCGCCCCCAAAAGATGTGTCACATAATGAGACCCCCCACCCCCTCCTTCCTTCCTTCTCTCTGCTCTCCCCTACCCCTACACCCAACCATATACTAGGTCCTTAATTGTCCTCATATCAAAATTGAGTACATAGGATTCTTGCTTCTACATTCTTGTGATGCTTTACTAAGAATAATGTGTTCCACTTCCATCCAGGTTAACAAAAGGATTCAAAGTCTCCATCTTTTTAATGGCTGAATAGTGTTCCCTAGTAAACATATACAACAGTTTGTTAATCCATTCCTGGGTTGGTAGGCATTTAGATTGTTTCCACATTTTGGCCATTGTAAATTGAGCTACAATAAACAGTCTAGTGCAAATGTCCTGTGGTAAAAGGATTTTTTTTCCTTCTGTGTAGATGCCTAGTAATGGGATTGCAGGATCAAATGGGAGGTCTAGATTGAGTTCTTTGAGGGTTCTCCATACTTCCTTCCAAAAAGGTTGTATTAGTTTGCAATCCCATCAGCAGTGTAAACGTGTCCTTTTCTCTCCACATCCATGCCACCATTTGCAGTTTTGAGATTTTGTGATGTGGGCCATTCTCACTGGGGTTAGATGATATCTCAGGGTGGTTTTGATTTGCATTTCTCTAATAATTAGGGATGATGAGCATTTTTTCATATGTTTGCTAGCCATTCATCTATCTTCTTTAGAGAAAGTTCTATACATCTCTCTTGCCCATTGATATGTGGGTTTGTTAGCTTTTTTCATGTGGGTTAACTTGAGTTCTCTATAGATCCTAATTATCAAGCTTTTGTCTGATCCAAAATATGCATACATCCTTTCCCATTGTGTACATTGTCTATTTGCTTTGGTTGTTGTCTCCTGAGCTATATAGAAGCTTTTCAGTTTCATTAAGTCCCACTTGTTTACTTTTGTGGCTGTTGCAATTGCCACGAAAGTCTTCTTCATAAAGTCCTTCCCCAGGCCAGTATCTTCAAGTGTTTTTGCTATGCTTTCTTTGAGGATTTTTATTTTTTCATGCCTTAAGTTTAGGTCTTTTATCCATCTTGAATCAATTTTTGTGATTGGAGATGAAAGACAAGAATACTATAAAAAATTAAGGAATAAAATTAGCTGAAAATAAATAATAGGAACAGAAAAACTAGTAAAAATGGAATACTCACTATTGAAGAGGGTAACAATTAAAAATTATAATTACAAGAGAAAAAAGCAAAAGAGAAATCTAGGAGAAAAGTTGAGAAAAGTATATTTATAAAAGGAACACACACACATATACCTATCTTTCTGTATATTGCCTGGTCAATATGTGATCTTCTGAGGCATGAGATATTAATCATGATGCTGATGCACCTGTAAGATAGAGGCTAGATGCCTCCGTCTTGCCAAAGAGACCTAGTCCTATCTTCCTGATTTCTTTGCCCTCAATCCATACAGGGCTATAAGTCTGAAGCTCTCCTCATCCTATTTAATAGACATGCCTTAACTTTCCAGACCGTGTACTTTGGCCATGCAGTGGCTTTTCCAGGAAAGTGTGTGTCACTCAGATCTTCCCACCAGTGGCTGCTGAATGTATCAGGCATGTCAGAACCAGGCTCACAATAGGACCCTGAGGGCTTATCCTGCAAGGCAGCTTTCCTACAAAGACTGCACCTGATCTGCAGCCTAAGAATGAACACTAGACTCCACCTGCCTGGTGGCTCAGTCCTTGCCCCTCAGTGCTATTCAAGATTACCTGCTCACTTTCCCAAGCTCCCCAAGGTAAACTCCATCAAGTGCCCAGGTCTAAAAAATAAAATAAAAAATCCTACATGGCAGGCCTTCTCTATCTGAAAACTATAGACACTGCTGGACAGGGTGGCCTCTGCCAGCACACAAGTGCTTACCCTTTGGCCAATTCTCCACTGCTTCTGACCTTGTCTTGGGGTACTGAAATCTCCTGCTGCCACTCTGTGCCCCAAAAGGGATATTTCTGGGTACAGTCCACAGCCAGAGGTGGTTGGAGTTCTTTCTCCCCATTCTCACCACTTTCAGCTGCAAAGGAGCCATCTCTGGGTTTGCCATCTTGTTCCATCTCCCTATTTTTGATCAAATTAATAATATTTAAAATTTTTTGTGACACACCTAAGATCCTCTCATGAAACACTGGTTGAAAATTACTGTGCATACTAATAATGAACAATGCACAAAGGAAACTATGAAAACAGTATCATTTACAACATTGCCAATAACCATAAAATATTTAAGGAATAATCTTATCCAAGGAAGCTTAAGAATTCCACACTGAAACTTATGAAACATTACTGAAGGAAATTAAAGAAGACCTAAGTAAATAAAAAGACTTCCATGAATTGCAAGGTTTAATGTCATTAAGATGACAATTCTACTCAAAGTGATCTATAAGTGCAATGCAATTCTGATAAAAATTCTGAACTCCCAATCCACCCCTCCTCCCCTTCTTAGTCTGGAAGACTACCCCCTGCAAACTTCGGAGCATTTCGCAGATTTTTTGCTAGGGTGGGGCATCTCATGAGCTGTGGAACAGTTGTGCTGAAGCTATAACTTTAATAAAGGTGGGAAGTCACAAGGGGAGAGAGGTTCTGTGCTACTGACCACTGGGGACTATGCTCCACCAGCTTTGTAGCTTGGCAGCCCATGGTGGGCATCTCAGCTCCCCACAGGTCTCCTGTGACCAGTAGCCCTCAGTGGCGACTCCTGCCCAGCTCCTGCGACCTATGGCCCATGGCCAATGACTCCTAACTGGCTCCTAGAAAACATGGCCTATGGCTGCTGACTCCCACCTGGCTCCTGTAACCCATGTCCCCAGGCTGACAACCTCCAACTAGCTCCTGTGTCCTGCAGCCCATGAACAGCAATTCCTGCTCAGCTCCTGTAACCCATGTGGCCCATGGTCTGCGATTCTGGCTCCTGAGACCCATGATCCACGGCCAGCAACTCCTGCTGGACCCCTTGACCCACATCCCATGGCCAGTGACTCCCGTCTAGCTCTCATGACCTGCAGCCTGTGGCCAGCAAATCCCGCCTGGGGCCCTGTGACCAGCGGACTACCGCCTGCGACTCCTGACCCATGGTCTGAGGCCAGCAACTGAGCCTGGCTCCTGTTACTACTGCAGCTCATGGCCAGAGATCTGCCCTCTAGCTCCTTGCCTAGCTACTGAGACCTGCAGGTGGTGGTTGGTGACTCCCACCCAGCCCCTGCAATGCATGGGCCCAGGGACTCCCACCTGGCTCCTTCCACCTGTGCCAGGGGCCAGAAACTCCACCCTTTGGCTCCACGCTCATCTCCTGAAACTCATGGCCCAGGGCCAATGACTCCTGCCAAGCTACAGCAATCCCTGAGACTCCTGAGGTTGGTGAATCAACCCTCTGGCTTCCTACCTGGCTAGTGAAGCATGAGACTGGGATCAGTGGCTCCAACCCCCAGTTCCCCTCCTGGCTCCTATGACCCTTTGGGCCAGTGGCAATGCCATCCAGCTCCCTGCCAGCTCCTGTGACTTGCACACAGCAGTACCCCAGACCTGTGGCACCACCCCCCGAAAGTGTCAGTGCTACCCCTGATGGTAGTGGCAGCTCCATGGTCCCTCTCACTGGAGTCAAACTGAGCTGACAGTGGACCTCTGTGCCTAGATTCTGAAGACCTTTTGAACTCTCCAACCTGGTAGGTGTTTGTGTCCACTGGTACTATTGGTGTGGAACTCTTGACCTGGGCCAATCACACGGGGACCCACCAATGCTCTATCCTGGTTGTCTTGTTGTGGGATTCTCCCCTTCAAATTGTCACCTTCAGGGGGCGGGGTGTCTTAGTTGCTTTTATATCTCCACAGTTGAGATTTAAGCCCAAAGCCACTGATTCACTAGGATTGGGCAGAGACTAGTTAAATAACAATCAGTGTCATCTAGCTCCACCACACCAAGCAGTTTCTCAGAGTTTCTGGCTGTAGTACAGAATGGGACCTTTGTAAAGCTCTAAGGTAAAAGTCACAGTCACCAGTCCCAGCTCTTTGGTAAAGGGCCGGTTAATTAAAACTCCAGAAGCCCTGAATTCAATTTCACCTTGCCAGCTTCTCTAGCCAAATGATGAAAAATAATCATGGGGCAGAATCGGTGGAAAAACTCTGGCAACATGAATAATCAGAGTCAATCAACTTTCTCAAGGAATGACAAAGGAGACACAACAGAAGTTCCCATTCATAAACAAATGGCTGAAATATCAGAAATCGAATTCAGAATTTGGACTGCAAATAAGATTAACAAAATAGAGGTAAAGATGGAATAAGAAATTCAAGGAGCAATTCAAAAGTTGTCTCAAGAATTCAATGAATTTAAAGACAAAATTACCAAAGATTTTGACACAGTGAAGGAAGAACTTTCAGCCCTCAAAGAGCTGAGAAATACAGTAGATTTCCTAAGTAACAGAATGGGACAGGCAGAAGTAAGGATCTCTGATGTTGAGGATAAAGCCTTTGAATGCTCCCAAACACTCAAAGAAGAGAAGTGGAGAGCAAAAATGGATCATTCCCTGAGAGAACCGTGGGACCACTCCAAAAGAGCAAACATTCACCCCATAAGAATCCCTGAAGGAGAAGAGGATGGTCTGAAAGGCACAGATACTCTATTCTAAGAGATAATGGAGGAAAACTTCCCAAGCATGGTAAGAGATACTGAAATTCTGATTGCAGAAGATGCCCAAATAGAGCATCTTCTAGACACCTTATAATTAGGTGCGCCAAGGTTAATATGAAGTAGAAAATCCTGCAAGAAGCCAGATGTATGAAAATCATAACCTACAAGGGGAATAATATTAGAATGACTGCAGATCATTCTGCTGAAACTATTTAAGCCAGAAGAGTCAGAAGAGGATGGGCATCAACCTTCAAGATCCTAAACAAACAAACAAACAAACAAACAAACAAACAAATAACTTTCAGCCCATGATAATGTACCTAGCTACATTGAGTTTCATTTATGATGGAAAAGTTAAATACTTTAATGACATCACAAGTTGAAGAAATTTGCCATAACCAAACCAACTCTTCAGGATATTCTTAGATCCATGCTCCATAATGACCAGCATAATGCTCTACCACCAAAGTAAACTCACTCTGAAATTCTTGACCAAAACCCAATTTCCACAGTGGTGAAAAGATTCAATATGTTCACTGGACTTTTGAAAAACTTGACACCCAAAATACTACCAGGCTTATCAATAAACTAAATTAATGTGAATGGCTTAAACTGTCCTCTTAAGAGGCACAGGTTGGATGACTATATACAAAAACTCAGGCCAGATATCTGCTGCATACAAGAATCTCATCTTACATTAAAAGATAAATATAGAATCAGGGTGAAGGGATGGGCATCTGTAATGCAGGCAAATGGAAATCAGAAAAAAGCAGGGGTGGCAATTTAATTTGCAGATACACTAGGCTTTAAATCAATAAAAGTAAAGAAAGATAAGAATGGTCACTTCATATTTGTTAAGGAAGGCACTCAACATGATGAGATTTAAATTATTGACATTTACACACCCAACCAGAATGTGCTTTAATTTATAAGAGAGACTTTAATAGACATGAGCACCTTGATTTCCTCCAGCACCATAATAGTCAGAGATTTTAACACCCCTTTGGCAGTGATGGATAGATCCTCCAATAATAATCTAAGCAAAGACATTTTAGACTTAAGCATTCAGCAATAGGATTTAACAAACAGCTACAGAACATTTCATCCTAACAAAATTAAATACACATTCTTCTCATCAGCTAACAGAACATCCTCCAAAATTGATCACATCTTAGGTCACAAGTCTAACCTCAGCAAATTTTATAGAAAAGAAATTATTTCTTGCATCTTCTAAGACCATCATGGAATGAAAGTTGAACTCACTAACAATAGGAATCTGCATGCTCATACAAAAACATGGAAACTAAATAACCTCATGCTGAACCACAGCTGGATCATAGACTAGATGAAGAAGGAAATTACCAAATGTTTGGAACAAAATGATAAACAAGACATGAATTACCAGAACCTCTGGGATACCACAAAGGCAGTGCTAAGAAGGAAAATTATAGCACTGCAAGTCTTCCTCAAAAGAAGGGAAAGACAGGAAGTTAAGAACTTAATGGGACATCTCAAGCAACTGGAAAAGGAATAACATTCCAATCCAAGACACGGCAGAAGAAAAGAAATAACCAAATGTAGAGCAGAATTAAATGAAATTGAAAACAAGGATTATAGAATAGACCAATAAATCAAAAAGTTGCTTTTGAAAAGGTCAATAAAATAGGTAAAATTTTGGCCATCTTAACCAGAAATAAAAGTTTAAAATCCCCAATTTCATCAGTCAGAAATGATAAAGGCCAAATAATGACAGATTCCACAGAAATTCAAAAAATCTTTAATGAATATTACAAAATATCTATGCTCAGAAGTATGAAAATCTGAAGAAAATAGACCAATTCTGGGAAACACGCCACCTTCCTAGACTTAGACAGAGTTAAGTGGAAATGTTGAGCAAGCCTATATCAAGTTCTGAAATACCATCAACTATACAAAATCTCCCTAAAAAGAAAAGCACAGGACCAGATGGCTTCACATCAGAATTCTACCAAACCTTTAAAGAGGAAGTAGTACCTATATTTCTTAACCTTTTCCAAAACTTAGAAAAAGAAGGAATACTCTCCAACATATTCAGTGAAGCAAATTTCACCCTGATTCCCAAACCAGAAAAAGACCCAACAAGAAAAGAAAATTATAGACCAAGGAGCAAGATGGCAGAGGGAATGCATCTCTGGATCAACTCTCCTTGTGGTTTCAGTTGAGAGTGGGGTTGTTGGATCCTTCCCTGTGAAGAGTGTTGGCACAGACAGGCAATGTAGGCTGTGCAGCAAAGAGGTGGATTGTTAGATTGGAATTGTAACCCAAAGCCGCAGTATCTGCCAGAGAAAATTCGGTGCCACAGCTGAAGCAGTGCTAGCTTCACCAGCACCCAGTGACCTGAAAGGCAGCAACCTACCCTTCCCCCTCACAGGACTGCTATTTCCATTCAGTGGGGAGTTAGGGTGTTTTGCAGAGAGTGTGGTGAGGCATGGACTCCCACACAGAATTCAGTGACCAGAAAGGGGAGCCATTTGGATCTTGTTTGGAGAGTTAGAGGTCTAGGTGACCAGACAGAAAAGTGAAGGAAAGGACCCCGCTTACAACAGACAAACGTTATAACTTTAGATAAGTCTTTGTGGTGCCATGCTGAAGCGGCAAGCATCAGTGGTGACTAAACACTCCCCTTCCGAGATGGAAAAGTCTTTTGTGCTCTACACTGAGTCCACAGGCATCGGCGGTGGCCGGCACCTTCCCCGCAGAGGCTGAGGGCTCTGTTGTGCTCTGCGTGGAGTCTGAGGGCTCCTTTGAGCTCCACACTGAGTCTGCAGGCATCAGCCAGAGCCAGCACCCTCTCATGGAGGCTGAAGTTTCTTTAGTGCTTCACTCAGAGGCTGAGGGCTCTTTTGTGCTCCATGCTGATTCTGCAGGCATCAGCTGTGGCAGGCACCCTCTCATGGAGGCTGAGGGCTCCTTTGTGCTCCACACTGAGTCTGCAGGCATGAGCCTCAGCCAACACTCTCTCACGGAGGTTGAGGGCTCTTTTGTGCTTGGTACTGAGTCTGTGGGCATCAGTGGCAACTAGTTCCTTCCCCATGGAAGACTACAATTTCAAGGGGAAACTAGGAGTTGAGTGGATAATCTGGGGAAGCACAGACTCCTGTGCCAATCTTGGAAGGCAGATGGGGTGTCGTCTGGAACAAGACAGCTGAGGTTAGGTGGCCAGTCAGGAAGAAGACATATTGTAAAACTCCAAAAAGGGCTTTTCCATAGTGTAGCTTCCTATTGACCAGTTGCTGACAGTGTTTGCAGCAGTCTAATAGAATTTTTTTCTCCTTTTTTTCCTTTCTTTCTTTTTTCTTTTCTTTTCCTCCATTTTTTATATCATTTTATGATTACTTTTTTGTTTGTTTCTTTTTTATTTGTTTGTTTACTTGTTTCCAATTGTGCATCTGTGTACTTATGTGTATGGTAATATTTTTGTCTGTTTATTTGTTCTTTTGGTGTCAACATGTTCTGTACTTTGCTAAATATTTGGGTAGGCTATTTTCCCTAACACCGACTTTCACATTCAACAAAAATATGGGGGAACAGTGAATGAGAGCAGACTAAAGCTAGTTTTCAGCAAAAAATCCTGTCCAAGAGGAGACATAATGGCCAGAAAGAACCCAACGAAGCTAAAGGAGGAGAGCTGAGCTGAGAAAAGAGACAGATAAATGCACATCTTCCCTGTACCCCGCGCTTCCCCTTGTGGCAGGCAGCTTCCCCGCTACTCCCGTCACCCTTGCTAGGCACTAGGTGGCCAGAGACCTACTGTTTGCTTGCTTCAGCCCCGCACTCCCTGGTGGCAAGTAGATTTCCTACTGCTCCTGCCACCCTCACTGGGCACTGGGCACCAGGCAACGAGAGACCTGCTGCCTGCTTGCTTGAGTCCCTTGCTCCCCTAGTGGCAGGTGGACTCCCCACTGCTTCTGCCACCATTTCCAGGAACCAGGCAGCCAGAGACCTGCTGCTTGCTTGCTTAAACCCTCCCCCAGTGGCAGGCACCTTCCCTGCTACTCCATCCACCCTCTCTGTGTGCCAGGCTGCCAAAGACCTGCTGATTGCTTGCTTGAGCCCAGCACTCCCCCAGAGGTAGGCGGAAACCCTGCTGCTCCCACCACCATCATCAGGTGCTAGGTACCCAGAGAACTGCTGCTTGCTTGAGCCCCGCATTCCCCTGGTGGCAGGTGGATTCTCCGCTACTTCCGCCACCCTTGCTGGGGCAAGGCTGCCCAAGAACTGCAGGAGGATGCTCACTTGAAAGGGATCCATAACAGAGCAGTGGAACCCCGAAGCAAAGAGCAGGAGCCACAGTAGCAGGGAACAATAAGGATCACACCCCTGAGGCATTTCCTGACAGGCACTCCTTATCTGTTTGGACATCCAGAGGAATCCAGCATTTTCTACAGGGGCAGCCACTGGAGGAATGCTTCTGGGATGGACTCCAAACAGTGTAATTTCAGCATGGGGTGGAATCAGCGGAAAAACTCAGGCAACATGAATAACCAGAGTAGATCAACTCCACCAAGGAAAAATAGGGCAGATGCAATTGAAGACCCCATTGATAAACAGATGGCTGAGATGTCAGAAATAGAGTTCGGAGTCTGCATAGCAAATAAGATTAACAGAATAGAAGAAAGGAGGGAATTAGAACTTCAAGAAATTATTCAAAAGATATCTCAAGACATTATTCAAAAAAGTCTCAAGAATTCAAAGATTTCAAAGATAAAATGACCAAAGATTTTGAAACATTGAGTCAAGGGGTTGTTGCCCTCAAGGATCTGAAAGATACAGCAGAATCAAACGGTAACAGAGTGGAACAGGCAGAAGAAAGGATCTCTGACATAGAAGACAAATCTTTTGAACAAGCCCAAGAGTGTAAGGATGAAAAGAAATGGAGAGCAAAAACAGATCTTTCTCTCAGAGAGCTCTCAGATAATTTGAAGAAAACTAATATTTGCCTTATAGGAATCCCTGAAGGTGATGAAGTTGCTTCACAAAACACAGAGGCTCTTCTTCATGAAATTATGAAAGAGAACTTTCCAGACATACCAAGAGATTCTGAAATTCAGATAGAAGATAGTTTCAGAACCCCAGCATAACTCAACCCAAACAAGACATCCCCCAGACACATCATAATTAACTTCACTAAAGTCAATATGAAAGAGAAAATTCTGAAAGCAGTTAGATGTAAGAAAATCATAACCTACAAGGGGAAGAGTATTAGAATGATTGCAGATTTCTCTGGTGAAATATTTCAGGCTAGAAGAGGATGGTCATCAAATTTTCATCTCTTAAAACAAAATATATTTCAACCCAGGATCCTGTATCCAGCAAAACTGAGTTTCACCTATGATGGAGAAATTAAATACTTTAATGACATTCACATGTTGAAAACATTTGCCATAATTAAACCAGCTCTGAAGGAAATTCTCAAACCTATCTTCCATAATGATCAGAGCAATCCTCCACCACAAAAGTAAACTCACTCAGAAGCTTTTGATCAAATTCCAACTTCCATAATGGCAAAAGGATTAAAAATGTCTACTGGACATTTGAGCAACTTGATGCCCAAAATTTTACCAGGCTTATCAATAATTTCAATCCATGTGAATGGCTTAAATTGTCCTCTAAAGAGGCACAGATTGGCTGATTGGACACAGAAACTCGGACCAGACACCTCTTGTATTCAAGAATCACATATTACTTTAAAAGATAAATATAGACTCAGGGTGAAGGTATGGTCGTGTATATTCCAGGCCAATGGAAAGCAGAAAAAAGCAGGTGTTGCAATTTTATTTGCAGATACAATAGGGTTTAAACCAACAAAAGTAAGCATGGACAATGATGGCCACTTTATATTTGTTAAAGGTAACACTCAATATGATGAGATCTCAATTATCAATTTCTATCCACTCAACCAGAATGCACCTCAATTTATAATAGATACTCTAACAGGCATGAGCAACTTGATCTTTCCCAGCTCCATCATAGTCAGAGATTTTAACACGTCTTTGGCAGTGTTGGATAGATCCTCCAATAAGAAGCTTAGCAAAGAAATTTTAGATTTAAATTTAACTATTCAACTTTTTGACCTAACAGATATCTACAGAACATTTCATCCTAACAAAACTGAGTACACATTTTTCTCATCAGTTGATGGAACATACTTCAAAATTGATCACATTTTAGGTCATAAGTCTAAACTCAATAATTAAAAGAATAGAAATTATTCCATGCATCTACTTGAAACATCATAGAATAAAAGTTGAACTCAATAGCAACAAGAATCTTCAGCCTCATACAAAAACATGGAAGCTAAATAACCTTAAGCTGAATGACAGATGGGTCAGAGACGAGATCAAGAAGGAAATTACCAAATTTTTAGAACAAAATGAAAACGAAGACATGTGAGAAATTTATATCATTCTGAGCTTTCCTCAAAAAAACAGTAAGAGAGGAAGTTAACAACTTAATGGGACATCTCAGGCAACTGAAAAAGGAAGAACATTCCAATCCCAAGTCCAACAGAATAAAATAAATAAACAAAATTAGAGCAGA
>CAUYQV010011766.1:0-19439 GCA_963574575.1 Galagoides demidoff
CTGTGGTCCCAGCTACTTGGGAGGCAGAGGCAGGAGACTCGCTTGAGCCCAGGAGTTGGAGGTTGCTATGAGCTGTGATGCCATGGCACTCTACCCAGGGGGATAGCTTGAGGCTCCGTCTCAAAAAAAAAAAAAAAACAATTCTGAATTGTGGGTCTGTCTTACAATTGATGTGTACTTTTAAAGCACTACAGAGAATTATGAAATTGACAGAGCAGCTTACAGTTCTAGGGGACATTCAGACTTTTCTGAATTGTACATATTTTATCTACATGACCCTAGAGGTTCTTCCCATAGGTTTCTGCATGTTCTCTGTTTTCTGTCTACCTCAGGCTATAGTATGTGTCCCAAAGGTATGTGCTTGGGGAGGGGGATAATTTTAGAGTAGACACAGATGGCCTTTTAAATTTACTTCATTCAGAAGAGCAGATCAATGGATATTATAGTTCAGAATGAGACTAAAGTAGGTATATTAGTCAGTCTCTGCTGGGTTATGCTATAATAACAAGCAGTCCTTAATTGTAGTGGCTTACAATATGCACAGTTTATATGTCACTCAGGCTCCAAGTTGGTGACCATAGGTTGGCTAGAACCCTGCTCCCTGTGTCCTCTTATTCTGGGACTCAGCCCTGTCTGTACTTTCCTGTTCTCATAATAGTAAAAGAGAGCAAGAGGCCTGGAAGAAACACCCAATAGCCCTAAAAGTTTCTGGCCAGACATGGCAAAGCATACAGCTGGCCAGCGCTAGTGGGGGCAGGTGCAGCCTCCTCCCTCAGGAGGCTCTGGCCTGCACATGGCAGTGGGCAGGGATGGTCATATTCTTATGAGAGTGTGAGCACATACTCAGGAGTGGTGAAACTACCCACTGGAGGAAAAGGCTGGGCGGGGGTGGGGGTAGGGGGCTCATTCCTATAATCCTAGCACTTTGAGAGGCAAAGGCAAGAGGATCCCTTGACATGTGAAGTTCCAGACCAGCTTGGGCAAGATAGTGAGACTCTGTCTCTACAAAAAAATTTTAAATTAGCCAGGCCTGGTGGTGCACACCTGTGTTCCCAACTACTGGAGAGGCTGAGGCAGGAGGATGACTTCAGCCAGGAGTTCAGTGTTACAATGAGCTGTGATTACACCACTACACTCCAGCCTCAGGGGCAGAGTGAGAACCTGTCCCCAAAACACAAAAGAAATTAAAAACTTAAAAAATGAAGGGGGAATCAGCATAACCTGGTTCTTTGTACCCTCAATGAATCTCTAACAATAAAAATTTAAAAATTAAAATAATTTAAAAAGGGAGTTTTAGATGTGAAATAAAATAGGAAGTCAATAAATACACTGGAAAAACACAGGTGAAACTGAAACACGAGACGCCACTTCCTAGAGTCTGGACAACAGCGGCATAGCTTTCCCCCACAGTGTTTATCTCGGGCTCCTCGGGAGCTGGAGTCCTCCCAGGCAGTTAAGCAGAGGTAGCACTGCTCCTTGGGGCTTAAGGCCCATCTGAACTTCTCTAGTCTTGAGAACGTCTCTTCCTATCTCCGGGACTCAGTTTTCCTGCCTGCAGAACGAGCCTCTTGGAGCAAGTGATCCTCCCCTCTCTTGTCAAGGACCAGTACCTTGCCAGGGCTGGACAGAGGTGCCCTGAGAAGCTGTGCCTCAGGGCTGGAGGGACGCAAGCCGCCAGCTGAGCATGAACCCACCTGTCATTTCCTGTAAGAACCTAATAAAAAGTTTGTCACTGGACAGAACAGTTCATTGATACAGTTTTCTTTTTTTTATAAATCAAAAATAGACACATTTCTTTTCTAAATTATAAAAGTGACATGTTAATTCTGGAAAAGTTACAAAATACATGAAAATATAGGGAAGAGGCTCGGCGCCTGTGGCTCAATCAGCTAGGGCGCCAGCCACGTACACCTAAGGTGGCGGGTTCGAATCCCCAGCCTGGGCCCACCAAACAACAATGATGGCTGCAACCTAAAAAACGGCCGGGCGTTGTGGCGGGCGCCTGTGGTCCCAGCTACTTGGGAGGCGGAGGCAGGAGACTCGCTTGAGCCCAGGAGTTGGAGGTTGCTATGAGCTGTGATGCCATGGCACTCTACCCAGGGGGATAGCTTGAGGCTCCATTTCAAAAAAAAAAAAAAAAGAATCATTAATGAAAATGTTTCAATAGTTCTTTGTTTCAGGTGCATAATCATTTTATAAATGATTTATTTTATAAAAAGTTAAATTTACCTTTTTCTGATTTTGGTATTTGTTTTATTTTCCAATAATATATAGTTTGTTTGTGGAACTAAAGCCTGTATATATAAAAAAAAAAACAATGTTATTTATTGGGTCATATGTGGATGTCTTTAAAAATGTTGGAAGTGATGTTCAAAGTATTTTATGTACAGAACGTAACATTCTCTAAATTGAGAGAGGCGCTTTCATATTGCTCTCTTCCATTTAATGCTTAACAACTCCATTTTTATTTTTTCAGCCTGAATCATAATTATAAAACAAACATATTCTAAGTGCTCTACTTTCCATTTTAAAGTTTCCATAAACCTGTGGTTTGTGAGAGGGTAGGAAGCTATTATGACATTCTTTAGGTTTTCTAGTCTGCTTGGGTGATTCCATAAAGAAGCAGTAAAGTTTCAGTAATTTCATTTATGAAAGCCACTTGAAAAAATAATTGGTTAATTTGTCACAAAGAAATTCAGTCTTAGAAAGGGGTGTTATTAAAGCTTGTATTTTAATTTTTTTTCTGTTGAAATAATTCTATTTTAGAATGAAGTAGTTTTTAAGGAATTAATTGGTATTTTTGACCTAAATTTTTGCAATTATTGAAGGTTTCCTATCTTGTCTCCCAATTAGAAATCGAAATTGAAATCTTGTTTCAAAGACTTCTCAGAGAATGTACTAATGAGAAACTAGCAATAATTTTCTTGTTCATTAATCCTTTCTAGGATATTGTAGAACAATGCTAATTGAAAAATTAGACTTGCATTTCTGATGGACTAGAGCATGTGTCCTAGCCTTAAGATTTGATTTATAAAAATCAACAAAATGGAATGGGATTTCTGTAATTCTGTGAGCAGAATCTATCCTATGTTATTCTGTGAGTATAATTTTCCGTTGAAACAAAAACATACCAGGGACTTTAGGACACAAGAGGAGAAAGTGTATCTCTAAACAAGAATACATTCCAGGAAATCAAATCTCACAAATAATTCCAATAAGGGAATGAAGTGGTGCTGATTTTCAGGTAAGTGACTATAGTCATAAGAATTAAACTTGTAATCGATTCAGATTCTGGTCACCCCAGTTTTTCCACTTTGCTTTGATTGTTTCCAGGCCGGGTCTGCAACCAGAGTCAAAAGGAGCAGTTGAAAAATAATCCAGTTCATAATATCATAACACCTGATAGACACACAAACATACCTGGAGAACACAGAACAAGGTGGCTAATTGATAGTGGTGATATTTACATGAAGTGGCTTTCATCACCATTTGCCACTGTGTTGCTTTTCCACATGAGGTCAAAGAAATAGAGATGGTGACCATGTGCAGTATGGTTTCTATCTAGTGTTTAGAAAGATGGTATAGGGGCTTGTGGCTCAAAAGGGTGGGGCGCTAGCCCCATATGTCGGACGTGGTGGGTTCAAACCCAGCCCCGGGCCGAAAAAAAAAAAAAGATGGTATAAAGTAAGACTTATGGTAAAAAGAAAGGTTAGTACACATGAAGCATATTATTTTGATATTGATTAGATTCCAATGTAATGTATGACTGTTAAAGGCCACTGTGGTGACTGGGTTTTATTTTCTGTGTTGCTTTCCTTTGAATGATTCGTATCCTGTGGTCGGCAGACCAGTGTTAAGAATTAATAGTGATAGACTTTTAAAGAATCTGGTCTAAATGTAGAATGCCAACTCAACTCACGTATTAATGCGAGGTGCTTGCTTTCTGCATCGCCCCATCTGAGAGGTAGAAACGCAAACTGGCACATGGCCAGGCACTATAGCTTATACACAGTGGGCAGTACAGCAATGTCTGTGAGATTTCAGCTTCAGCTAGAGCTTCTGATTTTTAGATAACTTATTATTTTTACTGAGGTTTGTCTTCACTTTCCTTTGCTGTTCACTTAGAAAGAATAATGACTTTCTGACTTGAAAGGGGTCCTTTGTGCTGAATAATTGGCTAAATAATGCCGCATAATTTCTTTCCAAGCCCAGATTAGAGGAGGTTTCATCTTGATCTATAAATCACACGAATCTTGGTCTAGGGTAACCAGGTAAACAGAGATAGTAAACCCAATCTTGTTTTGAACGGCCTTAAATAATGTGCTCTACTTTTATCATCAAATATACTACCTTCTCAGTAAAAGGGCTTTAATTCTTCATAACAAGATCTGGAGTTTGCTATTACTGGAAAGGCAGCTTTAATATATTTTTTTTTCCCCAGAAAATGAAAAACAGAGAAACTCTCATTTCCTGACCTCATGTCATTGCTACAAATGTCTTAAAGCAAAGAAAATGGAGTCTGCCGTTGTTCAGTACAACAGAGCTAGTAAGACGTGTCCGTGCTGTAGTATTTCTGTTAGTTAATTTATTTGTTGTTTTAGAAAGAAATTCTGTTGCCATAAAAATTATGTCTCCGGGTAGGTGATTCATGAGCAGAGGACCTGGAGATGGGATCAGTCTCTTAAGCCTATTTACATTCTTAATCATACACAGCTGCTGAGTTGATGGAGGATTTTGGATTTTTCAAAGGCAGAAAGGGTCTTATCTTTTGTGATTAAAACATTAAATCACAGTCACATTAAAACAATGCCAAGTAACACAATAGCTTAGAAAACTGAGTTTTGGAAAAGGTGACTGTCCCTTTCAATGTGTAGGGAATCAGCTTTTAGTACATTTTTTAAAACCTTTACTTTGATGCAAAACAGCTGTAGCTATGTTTTGAGGGATATAAACATTCCCTTCCACCTCCCCCATACTCTTACACTTTCCAGGCTCAAGGCAAGGGATTTAAAAATGTTGCAGTTTCTTCTTATCAGGAACTCCCTACAACCATTTACCTTTTTAACTAAACAGCTCTTTTATGAGCAAACTTCTACAGGGGTTCTTTGAATACTTGTAAAGCAAATAGCCTAAAAATGATTGAAAAATATTACTTTCTTGAAAATTTAGTTTAAGCTTAAAATGCTTTTTTATAGCCATTACCAAATCTTCAAATGCATTTACTGCTTGGGAAATTAATACATATTCAATAGATGACTGAATTAAAATAGTCAAGGCAATTACATTTCTTTTCTGCTTTAGTATACAGGAAGTAATCCTTCCAGTTTTCTCCATATTTATAAATTACAGCTCCATCTTCCTTGATGTCTTTGTGGTGATTTGTCTATGGGCTCTGTGTCTCAACAGTGCCAAGATGAGATCATCTGGCATCATCGTTGGTGAATTTCTTACACCTTAGAAGCCATATTAACAAATTAATAGTTGCTTCTTGGCATCTTATGTTTGAATAATACCATGTTCAAGTGACTTTTAATATATAAGTAAATCAGCTTAAAACAATTTTCAAATGATTTTCCTAGTTACATGGTTAGTAGAGGTCAGAGCTGGGTTGGTTATATTTAGTAACAAAATTTTTCCATACAGAAATTTTCCTATAAAAGTTTAAGGACTACATTTTCTAGTGGAGTTTAGCAGAGAGAAGAACTTGATTTTGGACTAAGGAGGTGTACAATATATAATTTGTGGCATGAAAAATATAATGAACCTAATTTTAAACATTTTAGTAATATATGCTTTTTTGATGGCCTTAGACCTTTCTGAACATAAATCAACTTTTAGTAGTGTCTTATCCCAGACATGGTTTCAATAGTATCCCAGAGAGGGAGTCTACCACTTCTTCATTTTTATTTATGAAAAGCATTGTTACCAATAAAAACTATATTAGTAGAAATACATTTTTAAACTTCATAATTTCTAACACATTTTTGATAAGGGTTTTCTTTGTTATTCTGAATTTATTTTATTTGTCTCATTAAATCTTATTAGTCATTCATACACTTAAAATTTAGTGTTAGCATGTGGTAATGTGAAAATTAATTACCGTTTGTGAATATGCTTTGATCTTAGCTGATGTGTGTTATCTATACATTTTTAATCACTCTATAAAGTGGTTGCAAAGACTCTAGAAAGAACTAAGCTACTCACATTCATTGTTTTGAATATATTATAAATTAAGGATTTCAAGTGATACAACAGATTGATTAGTCTAAATCAAAGTTCCAAATAGATAACAAATATTGACTAAGATTTGACATGGATTTTAAAACTTGTCAGAAGAACCCTGGGCCACTAGAGATTTTTGACTGAAATGGGCTATAATTGCATATTGGGGTCATGGTTATAGATACCTGTCTGGTCTTACATCCATTTTCCACTGTAAGCATGAAATAAATTGTGTGCAAGAGCTTATCTTTTTGATTTCACACAGAATTATGTTATATGTATCTCCTTTGCTTTTTTTTTTTTTTTTTTTTTTTAGAGACAGAGTCTCATTTTGTCACTCTTGGTAGAGTGCCGGTGGCATCACAACTTAAAGCAACTTTCAACTCCTGGACTTAGATGATTCTCTTGCCTAAGATTCTCTAGCCTCCTGAGTAGCCGGGACTACAGGCGCCTGCCACAACGTGTGGCTATTTTTTTGTTGTTGTTGCAGTTTGGCCAGGGCCGGGTTTGAACCCATCACCCTTGGTATATGGGGCTGGCATTCCACTGACTGAGGCAAAGGCACTGCCCTGTATTTTTAACCTAGTTTTCTGTGGTCTGTATTTCTTGAATACTTCCCCAATAATCAATGTAGAATGCAATAGTTGTTATTTTTTTTTTAGAAGTAGGGTCTTTGTTGCACAGGCTCAGTACAGTGCAGGATCATAGCCATAGCTTGTTGTAGCCACAAATTCCTGGGCTCAGGTGATTCTGGTACCTCAGCCTCTCAAGTAGGTGGGACAATAGGCATGTGCCACTATGCCTGGCTAATTAAAGTTTCATTTTTTTTTTGAAAAGAAAATTTCTCACTATATTGCCCAGGCTGGTCTCCAACTCCTGGACTCAGGAGATTCTTCCTCCTTGACCTCCCAAAGCACTGGGATTATAGGTGTAAGCCACTGTGCATAACCAGAATGAAAAAATCTTAAATTCTATGACAATAAACTCTATTAAAAGGTAAATTAATTAAAAACAAATATCCTATGTCATTGTTTTGTTTTGAGTGTTTCTTATTATTTTTATTAAATTAATTATAATATCTAGGTGGTCATAATAATATTGATAATAATGGCTAATGCTTATAAAAACTTTCTATGTGCCAGGGAACTATTTTACTAGATTATCTATTTTTCACATTGACTCTATAAGGTAGGTACAATTATTATCATTTTATAGAGGAGAAAGCTGAGGCACACAGATATTAAATAATTCATCCCAAATCACATAGACAATAAATGGCAGAGCCAATATAGTAGAATCTCCAAAGTTCACCACCTCTCTATGTTGACCACTTTCTTAAGTTGACCTAATTTTCATAGACTGGACATGCACCACATGTATGTATGTATACTAGGCCTAGATCCTTATGTTGGCCATCGTCCTGTTGACCATTTTGTTACAGTCCTTTGGGTAATCAACTTGCAGAAGTTCTACTGTATTTTTACTCTGTCTACAAATGTACCTCAATAGGAAACTGGATAAAAATATTGTATACTTATATATTATACTTATATATATTATAATATTATGAAATACTACTCATCTGTAAAAAATCTGAACTACTTGTACATGCAGCATCATGGGTTGTGGTAATGAGAATATTAAATGGGCTACAAGATTTTTACCTCCTGATGTCTAAGTACTGTATAATTCTCTTGAGTGTGGGTGGAATCTTTGAATCTGATGAGGCATAACTTGTATTAGTCAGTATTCTCCAGAGAAGCAGAACCAACAGGCTGGATATAGATATATGTGTATGGGAATTGGCTCATGCAATTATGAGGGCTGAGAAGTCCCACAATATGTCATCTGCATAAAGAGAACAAGAAAAACCAGTGGTGTAATCCAGTCTCAGTTTGAAGGCGTGAGGACCAGAGTACACAGTGGTATAACTTCTGGCCTTAGCCAAGAGGTCTGAGGACCAGGGGCATGAGGGTAGGGTGGGGTTAGAAAGCTGGTGGTGTAAGCCCTGGAATCTGATAGCTTCAAAAGAGGAACTCTCATGTCTGAGGACAGAGGAATATGGATGTCCTAGGTCAAGAAGAGGGAGGCAATTTGCTTTTCCTCTGCTTTTTGTCCTCTTCAGACCCTGGATGGAGTAAATGATGGCTTCTTATATTGGGGAGGGTAGATCTTGTTTATTTAGTCTCCGATTCAAATGTTAATCTCTTTAGGAAACATCTTCAAAGATACACCCAGAAATAGTGTTTTACCAGTTATCTGAGTATCCCTTAGATCAGGCAAGTTGACACATAAAATTAACCATCACGTCACTCAAATGCTTATTAAATGGCAAAAGAGAGATTATTGTGGGTAGGTGTGGCTTGTAATGTAAGTCCTTTAAAAGAAGAGAATTTTCTCTAGCTGTTACAGGAGAAGTAAGAAAGACATGCTCTGTTTGACCAGGAACCATCTATATTGTAAATTGCAGATGACCTCTAGGAGCTAAGAAGAGTCTCTAGCCGACAGCTGACAGAAAAACAAGACCTCAGACCTACAACCACAAAAAATAAAAATAAATTCTGACAATAACTAGTGGGCTTAGAAAATCTTGAGCTTTATACAAGACCCAGAAGCTTGTGCTGACACCTTAATTTCATCCAGGGGAACACTAAGCATAGGATCCGGCCAAGTTGTGTCTGGACTTCTGACCTACAGAACTATGAAATGATCTTGTGTTGTTGCAAGCTACTAAATTTGTGGTAAGTTATACAGCAATAAAAAATTAATACATGGATGAGTCCCACAGATGTTAGGCTAAGCAAAAGGAACTGGACCCCAAAATAAATCTCAACAATATTTTGTTCTACTACTCATAGGCAGAAAGGTGGAATGAAAAAGGATTGAAGAAGACATGTTTGCAAACAGCAACCAAAAGAAAGCTGGTGTAATGAAGTTAAGCAGGCAAACTAGACTACAAAGCAAGAAGCATTATAGATATAAGAAGAGATAAATGACAGTGACAGAAGCGTTAGTCTTTTAGGAAGATATAATAATTTCAATGTTAAGTCTATCTAATGAAGTAGCTTTGATGTGTATAAAGCAGTGAAATATTACAATTACAAGAAAATCGACCATATTAAATGTGAGCATGAGAAAACCACAAAGTGGAAGACTTTCTTTTAACCTCTATAAGTAACTGACAGATTGGGCAGGCAAAGAAGAATATGGAAGATTTGGATAATAAAAAATTATGTCATATATAAATATATATATATGTAAAACTACATTAGCAACTGAAGACACTTGTATAAAATATTTGGCATACGCTTGACTGGCTGGGCACATTTCATTAGATTGAACATTACTATATGGTCACTGAGTACAGCTGGATTATATTAGAAATCAGTGACAAAAGGTCAATTAGAAAATTTCCAAGTGATTAGAAACTAAGTGATACCATTCTGAATAACTTATGGGTTTATAGAAGCATTGCCAAAGGGAATAGAGAACATTTTAAGTAGAATGCTAATGAAAATATGACATATTAAAGTTTGTGGACTATATGTAAAGCCCTGATTAAAAGTTTATCATAAGTAAAATTTATTATAAAAGGCGGCTAAACATCAATGATCCATTAATGATTAATCTGAATAAAATAGGAAAGGAATAGCAAATTAAACTAAAAAGAGTAGAATAAAGAAAGGAGTGATGATCAAAATGAAGTTAACAAAATAGAAAACAAATATAAAATTGAAAAAATTAAAAAAGGCAAAATTTGAATACCAATAAATTTGATTACTCTTTGGTATAATTAATTAGGGGAAATAGAAGGTACAAATGTCCAATATTGGAATGAAAAAGATTTTGTTACAGATCATACAGATATTAAAATAATAAGGGAATATTATAAACAAATTTACATTAATAAATTTGAAGATATTGATGAACAATTGCCTTAAAAACTCAGCATAACAAAACCAACATGAATAAAAGAGAAAATATGAATCCTTCTAGATTTATTACATGAATAGAATCAATAATGGAAAACCTTCCTGACTGGGATTAAGTCTTAATTAATCCCTTTGAAAGTACAATATCTGGTTCATATCAGTGCTCAAGTAATACTAGTTGTACTAATAAATGAATCTCTTGTATTGAAATATTCTTAGTATATTGCTTGCTTTTCTTTATACATCAGTCTTTCCTATTAAATCATGAACTCCTTTTTTATAGCATGGAATATTGTATCACTTGCATTCAAAGTAGTATTTATGAGTTAATAAAGGTTTGTTGAATAATTGAATAGGAAAAAGAAAAGAAGTACTACCATTTACTGAGTGCCTTCACATATGAAGATTTCTGCTAGAAACATTTACATAATTATCTCATTTATTCTTAATGAGAGAGGAGTTTTAGTCTCATGAGTAAATTATATCTTAAATCAGCTAATTAACTTGTTTGTGTTCAGAAGTGGTGGAGCCAGAATTTGAATATGAACATGAATTGTCTTCATAGCTCATTTCCTTCCACTATACCAGTGGTTTCCAAAGCTGACTGCATTCACCTTAGGGGATTCTCAACAAAAGGAAGAAATTTTGAGGAAGGAGAAAACTGAGAATGAGAGAGGTTAAGTAATTTGTCTGAAGTCACATACTTTAGCTTTTTTGTATATTACATTTATCATTAAGAAAAATATCTGTAAATATCTTAAACTTTATAAAGTGTAGTAAACTAATACCAGTGAGAAATTGAGACTAAATGCTAAAAAAATCCTGTATTCTAAACAAAAGGGTCTCGGTTTCTCCTCTTACTCAAATATCCGTCTAGCAGATGCTATATACAGTGTATACACACAGACACACACACACACACATATAGTGTTTATAAAGTATAAATACACTTTATAAATAGTATGGTCTAATTACCAATTAAACAAAAAACATAGCTACTGCTTTTCTTACAGAATTGTGAAATCTACCAATAGCTTCTTAAGGATGACTTTTTATAATATCTTTGCTCCAAATTTTGTTTAGAAATGTGAACTACTAGCCATATATATATATTTACGACCATAAACAAATGTAAATCTAGTAATGCCCTCCAAATTCCAAGTTTCATCTGGCATCTCTATGATAAAAACCAAAAGGAGGGCTTAAGGAGCTTACTAAGGCTTATATTTTTTGTTATGGATTCCAAGTATATGCCTATAAGGAGTTTTGAAAAATACAAGAACAGAGGCCAAAATCCGGCTTATGAATTGTGATGTGACATTGGGAAACTTCTCACTGATGAAAGTTCTTTGCAGCTTCCATCATCCAAACTATGCATTTCCTTATACGTTTGTTTTATTCTAATTCACAATGTAAAAATGATCTTTGTTCAAAGGATTAGGAAAAGTGTGAAAATATCCTGATTTCCATCTAGTGGATGCTTTATACAGTGTATATACACACACACAAGTATGTAAAGTATAAATACACTTTATAAATTATAGTATGGTCTAATTACCAATGAAACAAAAATAAACAGCGACTGCTTTTCTTACAGAATTCTGAAATCATATCTTAAATGATATTAAAAAAGGTGTATAATATTGGGAGTGGGACACAATTATAAGAGGGACTTTACCTAACAAATGCAATTAGTGTAACCTAATTCTTTGTAGCCTCAATGAATCCCAAACAAAAAATAAAATAAAAAGGTACAATAATGTGTGACACAGAACTTGTCAAAATCTTAGACACTTTTTGACAGTCTTTTATCCTTTATTTAAATTAAATTATTTTTGTAGCATTATCTGCAACTAATTTTATTGGAAAGTTTTTTTAGATACTTATGCTTTAGTGGCAGCCATTTCTCTGATTTATTTTGAATCTAAATAGCTTTGTGGAAGGTTCAATAACAAATATTGTACTCGAAGGAAATAATACAAATTCTGAGCGGCTGTATAAACCATCTTATGGAAAAGAAAACCTAAACTGAATGATTAAATAAAGTGTGTACTTCAAGACTAGTCATTGCTTGAATATTTATAGTCCATGAGCAAAAAGAGATTCTTTGGGACAGGAACAATTTTCGATGAGGTGCAATTCGCCTGTAGTGGACTTTACCTCATTTATTATACTCCTTTTTCCTACTTCGTCTTGCCTTTCCTACTTTGTGTCTTTATAAGCCTGCTGAGGAGACAGAGGTTTTATAAGTCTCTGTCTTTATTGGGTGATTAGTTTGCTGAAATAGCCAGTCTTTGTCACTTTGAGCTGCTGTACCAGAGTACCACAGACTGGGTAGCCAAACAAGAAACATTTATTTCTCACAGTTCTGGAGGCTGGAAGTCTGAGATGTGGGTGCCGGAATAGTCAGGTTCTTGGTGAAGGCCCTGGTTTTGGTTCGCAGAGAGCAGATATGTGTTCACATGGTGAAGAGCAGAGAGAGCAAGTAAGCCCTCTGGTGTGTCTTCTGATGGGGGGGTGAGGGTGGGAGGGCACCTAACCCATCATAAAGTCTTCACTCTTATGACCTGATTACCTCCCAAAGATCCCCATCTCCACATACCATCACACTAGGGATTCATTTTCAACATCTAAGTTTTGGGAAGATACAAAATATTCAGTCCCTAGAAACTCTTCTAAGAATATTCATACAAGTATTTTAAAAGGGAATCTTTGTCTCAAGAACCTGATGTCATGCTTTTTTCAAAATCTTCCTGATGTTTCTCAATTCATATCATATGGTTATCTCTCACAACGCCTTATCTCCTCTAACTAGGTTAAAATCCATATTATTCAGAAACATCTTTTCTGTTAGAAGCAGAGGCCCTCAAAATGAAAGCACAATAATACGTGAGTAAGGACTCAAGCCATTGTACAGGATTGGTTGCCCTGGGAACGTGTGATTAGGAGATGTGCCCAAGGTGAAGCCTTATTTAGTTTTGCATTAATAAAGTTGAATGGAGGAAAATGGCCTACAACAGGAAAGGAACATAAAAAATGTGGAGAGAAGAAATGAAAATTAAGTGGATAGAATGTCTTTTAAAGCAGTAAGGGTAGGCAGACAGCTAGAGCTGGGGCTGTGGTCTTGCCTGCCATGAAAAGCCAGGCACTCACTGTAGAGGCTTGCCACTGCAGCGGGGTGACACTGAGAGAATCTGGCACCGGGGAAGGGTAATTGCAAGTTCACTTCTTTTGATAATCTAAGCATAGCAGAGCAAAGAGAATCTACAAGAACAGAAGGATAAGAACTACTTAAAAGATGCATTATCACTTTCTGACTCATATTTCTTTGAAGACTGGGAAAGAATTTGTTTGCATCACTGTTGTCCAGGAGATCCCAACTTTAAATCTTCCTGTTATAAACACCATTCTTCAAACCACAAGCCCCTTTTATTCACTCTCAGACATTATACAGATACTACTTTAACAATGACTCACATTCTCCTTCTGGTAGAAATGGAAGCTTCGTAAGATTTAAGTAAGGATGTTAGTTAGATCGGAGAAAGATGGGGCTCTATAGCTCTAGTCAGTATTTAAGGTGATAAAAATATTTAAAAAGGAATGAATGAGATTATGTAAAAACCTTTAAAATATGAAGTTTTTAGCTACTACACAGTGAGACAGTCCAATCCCATTTAGTTATTAGTTTTCTTTCATTTTACATTTAAATTTTTAAAACAAACATAGATGCTTCCAGAATCCAAAGTGGTAAGTCATAGTACCTTTAGATATATGGAATGAGGTGACAGAGGGAACTACTGTTTGTGTTTTTCTGTAAAAGGGATTAGAAGATTTCAAAAAAGTGTTGAAAATTGAGAGGCAGTGAGTTCCAAAGGTACACATAGGATGCCAAAATGGCATTGCTAATTAGCTGAAAATTAGCAAAAGAATTATTTTAATTTACTTGTTCTTATTCTAAAGTTTTCATTGGGTAGGGTTCTATGCACTTAACAGGAGTCATAAGACATGCCTGTAAGAGCAACCTGGATGTCACTAATACCATACTCTTTTCTCTCTTAAATGTGACATCTCTTAAATTGATTTCCTTTACCTGATGATAATACCTTCAGGGTAAGCTTTTAATATGCCCAGGGGATTGGATAATTTATTATGACACTAAATCCTTAACAAGGCTTCCAGCTAAGGTTAGAAAATAGATGGTCCTTCAGTGATTACCTTCCCCTTCGGCCATGTGTGAGGGTAATTTACTGTGCCCATCACTTCTATTACCATTTCCATGAATTCTTACCCTGTATCTATTCACTCTTCTTCTCTACCTCTACCCTGTTGCAAGGCTGAGTCCAGGCTTCCTATAGCCTGGGAGCAATGGGATGGAAGAAAGCACTTTGGGTGATAAAGCAGGATGATTTTCTTTTATTAGATGAGGGGATGGGGAAGCACATTTGTCTTAGAAAGTCAAAGGAAGAAGGAAGGGACATTCTTTACTGCCGGAGGTAAGGACATATAAACTCTGACTTTGAGAGTTACAGAAAAGGTACAAGCAATCATTTCATATGAGCATGAAAGACTGGACAGTCAGGAGAGGAGAAGGGCAGAACTACCATGGTAGAGGGTACGGTCAAAGTCATATGACGTTTTTAAGGAAGCATTTCCTGAATATTGCCCGTTTCCATTCTGGCTAAATCTAAGACCCATTAACAAAATCGAGAAGATACCCAGTCTCACCCCCACATGGGCAGTTTTTCATAGTCCTAAATTTTACTTTCCAAGTTTATGTGAAATTTTGAGTAGATGAGTTAAGTTCAGTGTCTAAACTTTTTTTTAAAGATTTTTTTTTTTTTTGCGTGGGGCTGGGTTTAAACCCATCACTTCCTGGTATATGGGGCCAGTGCTCTACTCCCTGCATCTAAACTTTTAAGATATTTATAACCTGATACATAAAAGTAAAAAATATTCATGTATCTTGGAAAATTAAAGTTTCTCAGATTATTTTGTTTTTTAAAAATAGTGAGAATAAAGGCATATTATCATGTATTAACATGGCTATATATATGTATATATGTACACACATATATATATATATATATATAGAAAGAGAGAGAGAGATGAGGTCTTGCTATGTTGCCAGGCTGAAGTGCAGTGGCTATACACAGGGGGATCCCACTACTGACCTGGGCCAGTTCACCCCTACTTAGGCAACCTGGTAACCCTCCACTGCTGGGAGGTCATCATATTGATGCCAAACTTAGTGAGGACACCGATCAGCATAGCAGTACAGCCCAGAACTCTTGGACTCAAGTGGTTCTTCAGTCTCAGCCTTCCAAGTATCTGGGGCTACAGGCATGTGCCACCACGTCTGGCAACATGGCAAATATTTTAATAAAAGATAAACTAATATCTCAGCTGTACATTAATAACTTAAATGGAGTAGTTACCTCATGGAAACACCATTTCAATATGATGTCAAACTTAGTATTAATAATATTGAGATGCACAATTAATGTAAGGAAAACATACTCATTTCAATGAAAAGAACTGGTGGCCAATTGGTAGCCACATCGACCACAAAAAAGACACTTTCTTAAATCATTTTTTTAAAGCACGTTTTAATGGTTCTCTATTTATATTCCAGAATTAAGACAGTTTATGAGTATACCTTAAAAAGACCTTGTAAACCCACCTTTCCAGAATGAATGAGACTATTCCTTCTATTAGTGGGAGAAATCTAGTAGATGTCATTTAAATCACAAAATTAGTTTCTATTCATAAAAGAGAATACATTATACCTTGCACTTCACCATTTCTGACACACTAGATTGCTATGTTTTTCATATATTACCTTATTCACCTCAGGTTTGCTTTTTGTAACCCCTGAACAATCAACTTTTCATTTAATGGGAGAAAGGTGTTCTCATTTTAAATTTGTCAGCATCAGTGAATCTTAGCCACAAGCCAGAGGTGTTCTCCATAATTCTCTCTGCCATACAGCCTAATCGCCTTTGCACCTCAAACATTGAACTGATTTCCCCATACTGGGTGTCTGTCAGAGGTTGTGCATGGGTAAGGTGACCAGATTTTAACACTGGTAAAGCGGGACACCATTGGGAGGGGGGGCTGGGTCTGGGGGGTAGGCCTGACAACAATGCAAACTTTGATAAGCAATTCTTGATAATCCATTCTCAACAATTATTTGTTATTATTAAAGTTTAACATTATAAAATTAACAAAAATAATATAAAATGCATATCCTGGTGAAATAGCCACATGGCAGCTGAAAACTGTATATTTCCTTCCTGTTCTTCTGTGTTCCCTAGATTATCGTGTATTCTTTCTAAAAATTGAGGCTTTTTAAAAATGCCATAGGACAAATTATTAAAAATCGGGACTGTCCTGCCAAAAGTGGGAAGTCTGGTCACCTTACTCTGGGGGTGGGTGGGGGGGACTACTTGTTCGGTCCAGTTTGGCTCCTTCTGAGCTAATTGTCCTTGCCTAGAAGTAAGGGAGGGAGCCAGTCTCCTTCTGATACCTTGCCCAGGAGGGGAGAAGGGAGTTTACATTAGCCTTTTCATTTCCAAATGAAGTTACATTAACCTTTTCATTCCCAAATGAATTACATTAATCTCTTCAAATGGAGTTACTTTAACCTCTTCAGCAGCCCAGTATATTTCCTTCCCATTCTCCCGCTGTTCCCTAGCTTGTCATGCATTCTTTCCCAAAATTGGAACTTTTTTAAAACAATGCTGGACGTGGGACAAATTGTTAAAAATTGGGACTGTCCCACCAAAAGTGGGATGTCTCGTCACCTTATGCATGGGACACAGGGGTAGGAGGCAAGCTACCAT
Source organism: Galagoides demidoff (assembly GCA_963574575.1). NCBI lineage: Eukaryota > Metazoa > Chordata > Mammalia > Primates > Galagidae > Galagoides > Galagoides demidoff. The sequence goes on from CAUYQV010011766.1 coordinate 16,997, forward strand.
TCTATTGCTATCATTCTTCTGTTGCTGTTTCAGGTCTGGACCTCAAATGCCATCTTAAAAGACCCAGCCCAATTTGGGTCTCAGAGCATTTATTATTTTTAAAGCAGTAGTATATTGCTTTGGATATATTTTAAAAATAAATAGTTTTTAAAAAATCTTTGAAAATTATAGATCAGTTTCTCTGACTAATGACTTACCTTCTAAGCCAACTTAAATAAACTCACATTTAAAATAAATAAATGTGATGACCGAAAGGAAAACTTTATTACTTTAAGAAATCAGCTTCTATTATCATAGTTAACATCTCACTCCAAAGTGACAGTCTCAGAGCATGAAAATAGTTCAATTTCAATAAGTTCTAAAAATAAATTATGGGTGCCTTATTAGGTGGTTGTGAACTGTTCAGTTTACTAAGTACATTTGGGAAATGGCTGTAAGGGTACCTATCCCTAGTTTTGATGTTCTATTTCCTTGTATTCTGTGACACTGCAAAAATGCAGGCTTCAGTTGGGAACTGATTACTGATAGAACCTTGGGATGCAGGTGAACATAGTTCATACTGCATATTCCTGTGACCTTGGATGGTAGGGCAGCGGCTGGGTTTGAATAGCTTCTGAACCCAAACATTTTGTGCCTGGCTTTTCTCTACCTCTAGCCCTTACTTCATAACCTCATTTCCTTCCTTCTTCCATCCCACCCTCAATGATGGTGTCTGTCAGGCAGCCGCTGCCATATTTCCTGTGATCCACATTAACACTAACTTGTGTTCTGTGCCATTCTTCTGGGGCCTCTCTTTCCATTAGGAAGTGTGTGCAGTCAGGTTTCCTTTTACTCTTTGGTCCTGAAAAATTTTTGTACAGTTAGATAGTGTCAATCATCTCGACAGATTTATTGAGCTCTTTTTGTTCTTGCAAATATTTCCAGTCAGACCATATAAATATATTCTGTGACAGTGCCTGTCACATTGCATTGTCATGTGATATGCGTGACAGTGGATCCCCAAACCATCTGTGCATATGCTACTGTTGTTTGAGCTGGTGAGCTCCTAGGATCTTGGGTGGATAAGGAGGTGAATCTGTAGTTCAACACACAGCTATCCTTCAAGGACCCACTTCTGTTCCATTTTGGTCATGTTTCAGGCTGGACTTGCCAGATTTTGGGCAGGCCCTAGAATTATGTCTGTTCCTGGGCTCAGTCATCCTGTTCACTAGAATAATAGACCAGTGTGTGTCTACTGACTAATGTGTTTTCACAATTCAAAATGTTTACAGTGTTTCCAGGTTTAATGAAATTTAGTGAGAGACAAAATGTGTCGGTGGAATTTAATACCTTCCTTCCAGTGTTTGGATGTGTTTAGATTTCTACTACAAACTTCTTAATGCTGCCAGGTCAAAAGAAGTTAACATTTCACATAGCAGTGATCTTAAGTTTATACTGGAATAGCATTTGTTTTCATTAATGATCCAATTAATGATGGAAAGATGTTGTGTGATGAGGTGTTGGGATTAGGAGCTCTAGCTCATCCCATTTTCTTCCCTAGAGAAAGGAATGGGAATAAACAATAATGTCACAGTTGCTTCACAGATTTCAAACCAATTATATAAATTTGGTTGCGAAGCCAAATTGCTGTTTTCCAATTTACAATTTATAGATTGGACTGACAGGATGGATTCAGGCGTTCTAAAGGCACTAGAGCAGATAAAATTATCTGAGGAAAAAGGTAAACATGGTCTTAGAAAAAAATTCTAGAATCTTTGCCATTTGTCCATAATAATTTCATTAAACAGTATTCTGCGTATGATGAATGAAATGTGTCCCCATTTTTGTGTCTCCATGTTTCTCTCTGAACATAGGAATTTACAGTATTATGGCCATCAGTCATATGCTGGATATCGCTGGGTACTGACTGGTTGAGACTTAATTGCCTTACGAGGACATGACATGAACTTTCCTGTATGAAAGTATAATGTTAGCTACAGTGAAGAGTTTGCTTTACATAAAGTGGTAAACATCATGACTTTGATTATCTTCCCTTGATGGATGACTTTTTAATATTTTTGATTCTAAAAATTAACATAGAGCTATCTTAGGATCATAGAACATATGAACAAGCAGATATCTTATTTCAGTGTTTGATCTAACTGTTCTATATGATGTGCTGGAGACAGGATGTTGTAGGCTTTCCAGTAGTTCTTCCATGCATGAAATTATAATATTATCTTGATCTTTAACTACTTGGGTAAATACTTGTGATTACTTAATTTATTCTTGATGGTCTTAAAAGAGAGTTCTTTGGCTTCTTCTTTTTTTTTTTTTTTTTTTTTTTAGACGGAGCCTCAAGCTATCCCCCTGGGTAGAGTGCCATGGCATCACAGCTCATAGCAACCTCCAACTCCTGGGCTCAAGCGAGTCTCCTGCCTCTGCCTCCCAAGTAGCTGGGACC
>CAUYQV010011770.1:0-43054 GCA_963574575.1 Galagoides demidoff
CAAGTGAGTCTCCTGCCTCTTCCTCCCAAGTAACTGGGACCACAGGCGCCCGCCACAACGCCCGGCCATTTTTTGGTTGCAGCCATCATTGTTGTTTGGCGGGCCCGGGCTGGGGATTTGAACCCACCACCTTAGGTGTACATGACTGGCGCCTTAGCCGATTGAGCCACAGGTGCCGAGCCAACATTCTGCTTTTAATAATGGGCAGGAAACCTGGTTAGAAGATTAGCAAGGAAATGTAATAACTGAACGACATAATAAGCTAACTGGACTTAACAGACATATATAGAAAATTCCACTCAACATCAGGATATACCCATCCTTCTCAAGAGTACATGTTATATCAGCCAGTGTATTTTCTCTGTTGGAAAACAAAAGCAATCTCAATTTAAAAAGATTAAAATTATGCATAATAACTTTCTGACCACATGGAATGAAATTAGAAATAAAAAACAAGAGGAAATCTGAAAAATTCATCAAATTAAACAACAGATTTTTAACTATCCAATGGGTTAAAGACGAAATCACAAGGAATATTAGTAATTACATAGAAATGAACAGAAATAATACATAACGCACCAAAACTTGTGGGATGCATTAAAGCAGTACTCAGAGGAAAATGTATATTGTACATGCATACATTGAAAAAGAATTAAGATCTTGTGGAAAAGAAATTCTCATAACCTTACAAGAGTACAGCCACTTTAGAAAACAAGCAATCCCCTGCCTAGATTCCTGGAATGCTTCAAGGCCACAATTCCTGGAAACCCCCTATCCATATCCTGGCCTGAGGGCAATAGATGTGAGCCCCAGATGGTATGCCATTCTGGTCACTTCCCCATCCCAGCTATACTTCACTTGTTCATTCCAGTTATATTTCACTTCCCCATTCCCACCATACTGGTAAGGCTAATACAAGCCTTTTGCAACTGTGTGGAAGTCGAGCTGACTCCTGGTCAGACTCCACTCTCCTATTTCTTTGTCCCTGAACTGGCCTCCTCTCCTTCATATAGATCCTCACACCAATTCTATGCCAGAACCTTTCAGATCTCATATTAATAACCTAAGTTTTCACCTTAGAAAAATAGAAGAAAAAGACTAAACAAAAGGCAAAGCAAACCAAAGGAAGGAAATAATAAATATTAGAACAGAGATAAATGAAACTAAGAAAAGAAAAATAATGAAGAAACTCAAATAAACCAAAAGTTGGTTCTTTGAAAGGATTTAAAAATTGCCAGGTACAGTGCCTCGCACCTGTAATCCTAGCTCTTTGGGAGGTCAAGACAGGAGGATTGCTTGAGGCCATTGAGACCATCTAAAGCAATACAGAGAAACCTTGTCACTACAGATATTTTTTGATTTTTTTTCTTGAGATAAGGGTTCTGACAACTACAAAGATTTTTAGAATTATTGGACAGGTATGGTGGCGTGTACCTGTAGGCCTAGCTATGCTTGAGACATTGAGATGAGAGAAAGGCTTAAGCCCAGGAGTTTGAGAATGTGGTGAGCTGTAAAGATGCCACTGTATTCCTGCCTGGATGACCGACTGAGATCCAATCTCTAAAAAAAAACAAAACACCATAACAACAATAACAAAAAAGGAAAGATCAAAAAGTTGACAAACATCTACTGAGGCTTATCAGAAAGGAAGAGAAATTTAACTGAAGAAGGTATTGAAGTGGGAGCATTATAACCAATAAAATGATTGTAAGAGAATACTATGAACCAATGTATGCTATGAAATTATAACCTAAATTAAATAAAATGAAAAAATTCTAGAAACACACAAAATACCAGAATTGACTCAAGAATAAATAGAAAATCAGAATAGACCTATAAAAAGTAAATTTATTAACTCAATAATAATAAAATTACTACCACCAGAAACAACAGAAAGCCCAGGACCTGATAACTTCACTGGGGAATTCTACCCAACTTTTAAAAAACTCAAACTCAATCTCGTTGCCTGTAGCACAGCACCCATAGCACACCAACGACATACACCAAGGCTGGTGGGTTAGAACCCAGCCCAGGCCTGCCAAAAAACAATGACAACTGCAACCAAAAAATAGCCGGGCATTGTGTTGGGCACCTGTAGTCCCAGCTACTTGAGTGGCTGAGGCAAGAGAATCACTTAAGTCCAAGAGTTTGAGGTTGCTGTGAGCTGTGATGCCACAGCACTCTACCAAAGGTGACATAGTGAGGTTCTGTCTCATAAAACAAAAACAAAAAAAAAAAACCCAAAACTCAAACTCATTCTCTAATGATAGTATCGTTCTGATGTCAATGCCAGGCAAAAACATCGCCAAACAAACAAACAAAAAATACAACTAAAAACCAGTAACTATACATTTATAAGTATAGTTAGGAATATTCTTTTAAAAATATTAGCAAACCGACCATAGTAGCGTATTATTATGACCAAATGGAATTTATTTCAGGAATTTATCCTAAAGACTTATCATAAGTTCAATACATGAAAAAAAAATCAATATTATATTTCATATTAGCAGGAAAAAGGGGAAAAAAGGATCATCTCAATTGACTGAGAAAAAGCATTTGGCAATATCCGATACTTTTTTTAAGACAGAGTCTCACTATGTTATTCTCAGTATAGTGCTGTGACATCACAGCTCACAGAAACCTTCAACTCCTGGGCTTAAGTGATTTTCTTGCCTCAGCCTCCCAAGTAGCTGGGACTACAGATACCTGCCCCAATGCCCAGCTATTTTTTGGTTGTAGTTGTCGTTGTTTGGCAGACCCAGGTTGGGTTCCAACCCACCAGCTCTGGTGCATGTAGCTGGTGCCTTAGCTGCTTGAACTACAGGTGCTGAGCCAAAAGTTCCTTTTTTTGTTGTTGTTGCAGTTTTTGGCAGGGACTCGGTTTGAACCCACCACTTCCAGTATATGGGGTCAGCACCCTGCTCCTTGAGTCACAGGCACTGCTCCTCCAATACTTTTTATTATAAAAACACTCAAAGAACTCAGAGTGGAAGGGAACTTCCTCAGGTTGATAAAGAGGACTTACTAAAAATATAAAGCCAACGTCCTTATTAATTGTGAAATCTGAAAGCTATTTCCCTTACACCAAAAATAAGGCAAAGACATCTACTCTTACCACATTTATTCAACACTATGAAGAAAGTTTTAGTAAAAGGACCACTAGACAAAAAAAGAAATAAGTTATCTAGATTGCACAAAAAGAAATAAAACTATCTAAATTCACTGATGCTATGATGATACGTATATAATCCTAAGAACTCCACAGAAAACACCATTATAGCTGATATAAATATACTAAGCAAATTTACCAAATACAGTACCAACAAACAAAAATAAATTATATTTCTATATACTGTCGATATCCTACCTGAAAATAAAATTAAGGAAAATTCTCTTTGCAATAGCATCAAAAATACTAGGGAATAAATTTAAATAATGAAGTGGAAGTCACATACATTAAAAACTGAAAAATATTATTGAAAGACATTAAGAAGATCTGAATGAATGGGAAGACATCCTGTGTTCATTATTGAAAGACATTATTATTATTATTGGTATTATTTTTTGAGTCAGAGTCTCACTTTTTTGCCCAGGGTAGATTGCTGTGGCATCAACATAGTTTACAGTAACCTCAGATTACTGGTTTCCAGCAAGCCTCTTGCCTCAGCCTCCAGAGTAGCTGGGACGGCAGGTACTAGTTTTAGTGGAGATGGATCTGCTGTTGCTAAGGCTGGTCTTGACCTCCTGAGCTTAAGCAATCCACCTGCCTCTGCATCCCAGAGTGCTAGAATTGTAGGTGTGAGCCACTGTGTCCAGCCAAGACTTAATATTTTTAAGCTGACAATAATCTCCAAATTGATTATGAATTCAATCTAGTACCTATCAAAATTCTAACTTCTATTTTGCAGAAATAGACAAGCTGGTCCTATAATTTACCCTAATTGAAAGGTATCTTAAATAGTCAAAATTTTCTTTAAAGAAAAATATTAAAGGCTTCATATTTCCTGATTTCAAAACATACAATAAAGTTACCATTGTAAATCAAATTAAAATATATAACACATAAAAACAGTTATAGTTTTATTTCACTCAGTCTGAGTCTACCCCAGTAGATCAATGAATTAGAATTGAGAATTCACAAGTAAATCCACGTATTTATGGTCATTAATTTTCAATAAGGGTAGAACAACATTTTAATGGGAAAACAATAGACTTTCAACAAATGGTACTAGAATAATTACATATCCACATTTAAAAGAATGAATTTAGACAACTACCTTCCCCAATATACAAAAATTAACTCAAAATACATTAAAGATTTTTACATAGTAGTTAAAAATGTAAAACTCTTAGATGCAAACATAGCAAAACTTTCATGACTCTGAATTAGAAAACAATTTCTTAGATATCACACTAAATGCAACAGAAGAAAAAATAGATAAATTGTATTTCATTAAAATTTAAAACATTTTGCATTAGAGAGCACTATCAAAAAGTGAAGTCAACCAACAGCCTAGAAGAAAATACAGGGAATCTCTATAAGTTGACTACCCTAGGGACTGTAACAAACAGGCCAACATAGGATGGTGGTCAATATAAGGATTTAGGCCTTCTGTACTGATACGTACATGTGATGTACGTCCAATCTATAAAAATGAGGTCAATTTAAGGAGGTGGGCAATATAGGGAGGTGCTCACCTATGGAGGTTCTTCTGTAATTGTAAATTATATATCTGATAAGGGTCTAGTATCCAGAACATATAAAGTACCTGTATCATTAAACTCATAATAAAAACACAAACAGCCCAATTTAAAAATGAGCAAAGGATTGAATAGATAATTATCCACAAAGATACAGAAATGGCTAAATATACACATGAAAAGGTGCTCAGAACCTTTAGTTATTGAGGAAATGCAAATCAAAACCACTATGAGATACCACCGCACATCCACTATCATGGTATACTTGAAAAAAAAAAAAAAGGAAGGAAAATGAAGAGTGTCGACAAGGATGTGCAGGGGTTAGTCATCTGCTGCTGGTGAAATGCAAAATGGTGCAGCCACTGTGGTAGCTCTTCATAAAGTCAAAGCACAGAACTAGCATGTGACCTAGAATTCTACATTTGACAATTAAGTTCGTGAACTTCCCCTAGAAAAAGAGCTTTGAAGAGTGGACTAGGTGCTGGGGATGGTGCACAGCTTCCCAAGGGGAGCGCTCTGAAGTTGAGCTAGTGATGGTCACCAGTGAGGTATGTAGCACTTTTTATAGGATGAATTTATGACCTTTGTTGTCCAACCTAGTATACCCAGGGGAAATGAAAACAGTTCTGTATAAACAAAATTTATACACAAGTAAACACTATTATATATATAACACTATTCATAATAGCCAAAAAGTAGAAACAGTTCAAACATCCATCAAATGGTGAATGGATAAACAAAAGCGGTCTATACATACAGTGAACTATTCCTCACCATAGGGAGGAATGAAATGCTGATATACACAACGTGGCCGAACCTCAAAAGAAGCCAGGCAGAGATGGTTGCAGATTGTGTGATTCCATTTACATAATATGTCTGGAGTAGGCAAATTAACAGAGACTGAAAATAGATTCATAGTTGCCAGAGGCTATAGAAAGGATATATTAGTCAAGGTTTACCAGATGAACAGATCCAGTAAGATATATACACACATACATATTTTAGGTCTGACAATTAAGTTCACGAACTCATCCTAGAAAAAGTGCTGCATACCTCATTGCTCAGTATCACTATTGTCACCCTCGGGAAGACTCCCCTTGGGGAGCTGTGCACCTGCACCAGCACCTAGTCAACTCTTTAAAGCCCTTTCTCTAGGATGAGTTCCTGAAGGTAATTGTCAGACCTGTTTAATTAATTATGTCATAGTGTGTATATATATATTTACATATGTATAAATATTATATATAAGGAGAGAGACTATAAGGTATTATCTCACATGATTGTGGAGGCTGAGAATGCCTAGAATCTCCCCTCTGTACTCTGGAGACCTAGGAAAGTGGGTGGTGTAGTTCAATCCCCACCCAGAGGCTGACAAGTGAGGAAGCTGATGGTGTAAATCTCAGATCAAGGGCAGAAGACCGATGTTCCAGCTCAAGTCACACGGAAAAAAATGAATTCCCACTTCCTCAGTGTTTTGATCTGCTCAAATCCTCAACAGATTGCAAGAGATCTGCCCACATGAGGAAAGCCAATCTGATTTACTGAGTCCACTGATTCAAATGCTAATCTCATCCCAAAACACCCTCACAGACATATCCAGAAATAACAGTTAGCCAGATACGGGGACATCCATGATCCAGTCAGGCTGACATATAAAATTAACCATACCAAAGGAAGAATGAGGACCAAGTGCTTAATCAGTACAGAGTTTCTCTCCTGGTAATAAAGTGTTCTGAAATTAAATAGTGGTGATGGTTGGATTGTGAGTATAACTAAAACCAATTATTGATTGAGTTGACTACCCAGGTAGAACAGACCCACCCAAGAATAATCAAGTGCATGTCCCACTCAGGAAACAATGAATGCACCAGTCCCCTCTCCTGTGATCTTTTAAATTCCCATCCGCCATAGACCACATGTGGAATTCTTTCCTGGTCAGGAATTTTATCCCACCTGCACCCAGGAGTAATCAAGACCACATTGACCACACAGAACCAGGACTCCAGTTTCCTTCGTTTCTCTCCTTGGAATAATCTTTCATCTTTGGGTCCGTAACCTCTCATTTATTTGTGTACTTTAAAATGGTTAAATTGATAGATCTTATATAAATTCTTTATGGATTTTAAAAATCATCAAGTTGTAGACTTAAAATTAGTGAATTTTTTAGTATAAATTTTACCTCAATGAAGCAGATGAAGCCAGTATTGCAAAAATAAATGCAAGTAGATAACTAAAATGTTAAAATTGCATATTAACTAAAAATAACTCTGTTATTTCAAATTTAAATGAGGTCTTTTCTTGCATATTTACTGCAGATGTTTTATAAAATAAAATAAAATATAAATATGTATATTTTCAGAAGAAGCAGTCTCATTTTCTTATTTCAAAATATTTTTAATCCATTACTTTTAAGAAAAGTTATAATTTATCATTCATTTTGTGTTGCATAAAATTAACTTTTGCCCTACTTTCAAACTACTGTTTTGAAGCTTTAAACAATACAGTTTATTTCAGATTTCCAATGTGATATGCTGTCCTTATAACTAATTGCCTGCTTTTTGGTCTAGAATTTTTTATCTTAAAAAGACCTAAAATTTATCCTTTGAGTTTACCCAATCTCCTGATAGTCTAACTGAAAATATAAGAGACCAGATATACTCAGTTGCTTTCCCTAGGTCCCACATCTGAGATCAGAAGTCTGGGCTCACTATATCTTTTAAAATTAGTTATACATAAAATATTCTGATTTTTTTTAAAGCTATGGCCAGACTTGATTGCTCATGCCTGTAATCCTAGCACTCTAGGAGGCCAAGGCAGATAGACCCTTGAGTTCTGGAGTCCCAGCACAGCCTGAGGGCAAGACTTATCTCCACTAAAGACAGAAAAAGATTGGCCAGACTTCGTGGTGGGCATCTGTTATTCCAGCTACTCAGAAGGCTGAGGCAGGAGGATCACTTGAACTAAGGAGTCTGAGGTTGCTGTGACCTGGGGATAATATCCAGGGACTCTACACTCTAGCCTGGGGTAACAGAGTGAGAATGTGTCTCAAAAAAAAAAAAAAAAGCCAGTCACCTAACTTGTAGACTTATGTATTGCAAAAATAGTATTAATCTATGGCAGAAACTATGGTACAAGACACTAATACACACTATATAATACACATTATTTAAGACCAAGAAACTGTGACAGAGAACTATACCCAGGGAGGTGATACAGCAGAATCTGAGAGTGAAAATCAATTTAGAAGACTTTCTAGTTTTGATGCAATCTGGTCTTTTTGAAAACCCAGAAAAAAATAGATGTTAAATTCAGTGAGATTGTTGGTTTTTAAGATTTAAAAAGATTGTACTTTTTAAAATGACTAAATTTCATTTTGAAATAAAAGAATATTAGGACTCTTACTATAAAACAACAGCAGAAATAGTTGAGAATGAGATGTCTGAATTAGACTAAGGTCATAAATAAACTGAAAATGAATGTTAACGTTCCTTGACTTAAGCATTTTTTAAATTTCTTTTTTCTTTTTTTTTCTCTGTTGTAGTGCATGATTTATCTATGTTTAAAATTCATTAATTTCTAATTATAATTTAAAGTTCATAACTTATGTAAGTACTAGTTATTGAAGACATATGCTTAGAGTTAGGGTTTTTTTTAAGACAAAATCATATTATTCTACATAATTAGCAACATAGAGTACTCTGAGAAATAATTAAGCAAAGTTTTAAAAAGTTTACTTAAAACCTCAAATAATAATGTAAATATTATTTTTATATTCGGGGCAAAACTTCTTATTCTATGGGAGGCTTTTGTGTGTGGCGGAGGATGGATTTAGGAGGAAATAGAATCCTCTGGAAATAGAGAGAACTCAAGTTCCCTGGCAAGATTTGTACTTCATGCAACTTGAGTAGAATAAGAACATTACCAAGACACCAGAACTCGGAGATTGCACTGTTGACTGGATTGTTCCTCACACTGTTTTGGTACAGGATTTTCTGCTTGGGAATGTTTGTTTCAGTATCTTCATCCTTCCTTCCCTGTGGTTCTTTCTCCTCATTTACTGGGTGAAAAAATTATTTTCAACTTAACACCAAGAGGAATAAAATTTCGCAAGAGGAACTAACTGTAAATCCTTTTGCACCGAGGTGATATTGATGAACACATTTCAAAATACATCCCTTCCTGGGGGCGTTTGCATTTCATCAGGTGGCAGAAGACAAAATGCTGGATCTCTGTCAGGAGCAGTAAAGGTTTCGGGTAGATTGCTCTTAGCCTTAGGGGCATTTCCAGAACCTCTTGGATTTCACCACATCGGTGTACACCTGCTCTGACCACCTGCAAGGTTAACCCTGTGTCTATTTGGTGCTCAGACCTCCCCTTACCACCTGGAACCTTCCTTCTAGCAAAGCTCTGTAATTGAAAATATTTCATCCTGTGCTTCAATTCTGTTTCTCAGTAATATAGGGGATCAAGAAGGGCATTGTGGAGGTTGGGGGATTATATAAAATTTGCCCTGTTTTCTGGACTTCTCTTTCCCTCCGTAAGGCCTCAGGGGTGCAGAATCTGCAGGCAGACATATTGCTAAGCCTGGGCTCCAGGAGATCCACGGCAGATGCCGCAGGCTCCTTCCATTTGGTGCCCAGAACTTGGCAGCACCATCAAAAACACACAGCAGGGATAAGTGGATGGGCAAATGAAGAGACTGCCCTTGTCACAGGGAAGAGGGGCTTGCTCTTCATGCGGAGTAAAGTAGGGCAAACAGGGTGGGGAAGTGCTGAGACCTGAAATGTGCTCTTTAAGGAGTGACTTTGAGAGGTGATTTGTCGGTTCTATGAGGGCTAAAACGGACAGGTTTCCGTATGTTATGTTACAGTATAACAGTCAAAAGAGAATGTTTCCTTAGTTAGCATTAGTTAGTGTTGCTCTGCATGGATGACCACAGGGAAAGATGGGAATCAGTAGAATGATCAAGTATTCAGGAAAAGAATTACAGAGGAGGGAAAGGGAGGTGGCAGAAGCTGGTCTCCCCTTTAGGCTGGTGGTAATGTGAACAGAGTAGGTGGGAGTGCAGGACAAGGAGTGGCTCCGGGAAGGCGGGAGAGCCACGGTGCCGTTAATTCCAAAGGAGAAGGCACAATGATGGGGGCAACATTTGGGGATACAGAAGACAGGAACAGGTTTGCCCTAAAATTAGAAAACCAAAATGATGACGGAGGAAAGGACATTCCAAAACTAAACCAAATATCTCTTCTGCCAGTTTCGAATTTAACTTTGAATAGTGAATTCAGAGAAAAGTCTTTCAAAGTGTAGATGAAAACCAGAGACTGTACACTGGTGGGTGGAGACAAACACCAGCCAGGGAGCAGGGCTTTGCAGGGAAGGGACATTCCGGGTCACCTTCTAGGTTATTTGTGATTTGGTTGGGTTTAGGCAGGTCTCTGGGTTCACAGTTCTTGGCTGAAAAATGACCAGACCCACCAAAAGCAAAGCAAGCATGAAACAAATTTCATTAAGGAAGAGAAAGATTTACAGAGCAAGATACATTCACCACAGACAATAAACGGGTACCTTGTGGAGACACAAAATGCCCTTGGTTATGGCCGTGCGTTCTGTTTTATCCTGTCTGGGTTGGGCCCTCCTCATGGTTTAGCCATTGCCTGTGAAGCCCTTTGATGGACAGTTAAGGATGGAATACTTAGCCTGGAGTTACTCTTGGTAACTTTCTAAATCCTATTAATCCTATATTGCCTGGGCTGTCTGGTCACGCCTCCTTCCAACAGGGGTAGAAGTTGCTCAGATAGGATTAAGAGGGGGCAGCACCAAGACTGGATGCTCTCCTCCTTCTTCCCAGGCCAGGGATTGGTTGGAGGCCACAGCAAGGCAAAGCACCTACTCTGTCCCCTAGGAGAGTCTCCGAGGTCCTTGCTATCTAACAATTTCATTACTTCTAGTTGGGAGTAAACAACCGTCCTTGCTTACAGTACTGCCCACATAGTCCTACGTCATTTCTTAAATTTTCAGTGTCCCATTTTGAAACCCAGAGAGGGCTTTCTATCAGTATTTGGAAAGGGCACATTTCTTCTCGTGCAAGAAAATAGAGCTTATCTAATTTCCTTACATCCTAGAGGGACTATCTGATATCTTATATTTACTCCGTAGGAAACAAAGTTCCTCATTTTCTTTTTTTAATTTTAGGTTCACTATTCCCAGAGTAGTGTAAAGATAGTCAGATATTCAGGCAGGTTGGGACTGGTTAAATAATACCTGATATTTATCTGCATATCGGCAAATCAGTCAGTTATTTCCATTCTGAATAATTTAGAAAAACAAAGGTGGCCTATCACTTTGAACAGCAACGTTTCTTTTAGAAACAATCCCTGTAGATAAGCCCATATCGTAGCACTGAGCTAAAGACTCTTCTACAATGTAGAAAATCAAAATTAGTATCTAATCTTGCACTCGAGCCTGCACAAAAAGGGTTTTGTAGAAGAGAAGAAAAACAATACTGGGGAAAACTATACTTCTTGAGCTTTTCAAAGTCTTTTAATCACAACACAGCTGAGATTCTGCTTTCTGAGTAATGCTCCTTTTGTTTCAAACAATTACTAAACTTGTTCTAATGTAAGTTTGATAATAAAATAAATAGGAACCAAAACCAATATCAAAGAAGCAGATTGGCTGCTAATTCTTCTCTTGGCTGCCTGATTTCTTTAGTCCTTCTCTTTGCAAACACACAGAAGGGTGGTACATATCAGACACTGAGAATTGCTAAAGAGACTTGAGGTCCTGGGGTTCCACCCTCCCCTTTTATTATGAGTAAATTGAACTTTAAAGGGCCAGGAGATAGCTGTAGATGGAGAGCAAGTTAAGTATACCTCTCTGGCTAGCTCTCAGGATTGCTTAAAGGTGGGAAACAACGTTGCAGGTTCTGAAATAAACTGTAGTTAACTGTGAAAATGCTCTCTCTCCTCTTTAACTGGAAGCTTCTCAGGAAACCTATTACTGTCATTCCTCTTATATATCCATTCTTACACTCCTCAGTTCCTAGTATAATGTGTTACACAGGGAAGATATAAATATTTTAGAAGAAGGAATAATCATACTCTAAAGTTTGGATTGCATATTTTTGTCCCCCTAAAATTTATATATTGGAGCCTCAATCCCCAGTGACACGGTATTGGAAATAGGGCCTTTGGAAGATTAGACCCTGTGGATGGAGCCCTCACTGAGTGGGCATTGGGTTATCTCATGCTTATGTAATTTGGGGGGGAAACAAAATTTCTCAAGAAGTGTTTAATTAAACATTAGTTTCTTGAATGTTCCCAGAAATAAAAGAGTCAAACAAAAGATAAAATGAATCTGAATGTACGGTACATCACACATCCGTTTGGAAACCCCAAGTGCCCAACAGCATTTATAAAACTGTCCAAATTCCTAAAAAACCTATTTATATCAATTCAGTATTTCACAACATTTTCAAACAAGAAGATTTTTTTTTTAAACTTAAAACTTGTTAATGTTTCTGCAATACCATTTTTGGACAGACTATACAGAAATACAAACATAAGCTATGGACTATTCCTGGTTAAATTTTTCTTAGGAAGAAAGAAAAAAGGAAGAAACATTACACAGTAGGACTTAATGATCCTTTTACAATAAGCAAATACATATTTTTCCTAAAAAATGATAATTTTGAAAAGACTCATCTCAAAAATTCAAAATTGTTGCCCTCAGACTTTAGTTCAATAAATGCAACCATAGGCCATAATGCTGCCGTCTACTTCCACATAACAAGACGGGCTTATAATTCTTTTAATTTATATGGGTTTTCAAAGCATTTGCTTGACAGATTTTAGATGAGCAGCTAATCTATCATTTACAGAAGGGACAGTGATGAGAGCAGGCACTGCTTACTTCATTCGCATGCTCTGTTATCTGTTGATTTAATTTATTTAGTTCATTCTTTACTAAAAGTATTGACAGAGGGAAAAAATATTATTCACAATCTTGCAGGTTAAAAAAAAAAAAGATGCTGATATCAGGCTCAGGACAGCAGGAGAAAGCTGGGATGTTTCTGATCCCAGGAGGAAAGGGAAATGTGATTGACTGATGGTTATCTGACCTATTTTATTCTGAATTGTCATGGATGCCACAATAGTGGTGGAGAGCTTCATGCATGTGACAGGTATTCACCAAAGGCTTTTTCTGCATTGTGTATAATCAAGAACACAATTTCGTACCCATATTGTTTTCAGAATGGAATTTTTGCTAGGGTTGGGATTGTTTTAGAATTTTTGTTAGAGTTGTGATTGTTCTAAATTTTTGTTAGGGTTCTCATTGTAGGAAATTAGAAGCCAGAATTGTGATAATATTTTATATTGAGAGGAAATGTCATTTCCTATTGCCTGGCCCTTGAAAATTTTTATTTAACATTGGTTCTTCTATTTTTAACTTAGTTCTCAGAGTTCTTAGATATTGGCTGTGAAGATATTTACTAACAATAGACTAAGCTATAAAAACAGTTTTGCTTCGGTGCTTTGGGTGGTTATAATGACAGGGATAAAAGTATTTCAAATAGTAAGAATAGGACTCAATTTCTATTCCTATAAAATATCACTTTGTTTTTCAGTAAAACTGAAGAAAGTAAATCCTAGTGTATTTTTTTTCTTTTTGGTCTGGTTGATCTTTATTCCAATGGATTCTATAGAAACTGAAGCTTAGACTTGCCTAAAAATCATAGCAAAATGGAGATGAATTTAGAGATTCTTGTTTTTTGTTTTTTGTTTTTTTTGGACAGTCTTATTCTGTAGCCTAGGCCAGGTGTCAACCTAGCTCACAGCAACCTCAAACTCCTGGGCTCAAATGATCCTCCTGCCTCAGCCTCACGTGAGGCTGGGACTACAGATGCTGCTACAGTATCAGGCTAATTTTTCTGTATTTAGTAGAAATGGGAGTCTCATTCTTATACTCACATCTTGAATTCCTGAGTTCAATAGATCCACCTGCCTTGGTCTTCCAGAGTGCTAGGGTTACAGGAGTGAGCCATTACACCTGGCCAATTTAGAGATTCTTTAAGTCAATGTAATCTTAAGGTCCCATGACTTTTTTTGAAGACAGATCTTGAACTTTGACCTGTCTGAGAATGAAGTTCTTAAAATCGTATCCTTTTTAGAGATTTCTCCCAGATGCCTATCTACATGATCAAATGGTCACATGCACTAAAGATCATAATTTAAAAATTTAACAAGTATGTCTTAATTTAAAATCACAAATAATGCTTAAAAAATTAAAAATTTAATTTAATTTAATTAATAACTAAAACATTTAATAAGTATGTCTTAATTTAATAAGTATTAGCACCTACTAAGGTGTGGAAACTACCAAATTCTGGTGTTAGGTGGTAAACAAATGAAAGTTGGTTTCTGCTGTTGTAGAGCTTTCAGGGCAATGGTAAAAATAAGATGTAAATAAATTCAACAAACGAAGCATATATAGTATAACGTCTAATTGTGATAAACAAAAAATTTAAGCATTTTTTGAAGTACAGTAACCTAAGAGAATCAAAATCAGATAGAAGTTGGAAGCCACAAATTCTGCAAGAAGTGGCATTTAAGCCAAAATATGAAACTTAAATAAAGATCACTAAAAAAGAGAGAAGTTTTTAGAGGGTTTGAAGGTAGAACCAGAGGCGGGAGGAATGACATTTCACGGGAAGGGCAACATACAAAAAAGGGCTTCCAAAAAGTGTGTGGAACTTCTAAGGAACTAAGAGAAAGTCACCGTAACAAGATCTGGGATGAAAGAGAGTGGGAGATACAGTGAGCTTGGAGAGCAAGGTAGCATCAAATCTTCAAGAACTCCTGTGCCAACTTAGGGCACATGGGTTTTAGGCCTACTTGAGTGTTCTTATGAAGGTTAAGGATTAAAGTTGTCTAGATTATGCTTTAAATAATTACCATAGCGATTGTATGACGGATAGATGGTGGAGTGTTAGCAGTGGAGGTGACAAGATTATAAGCAAAGAGAATATTGAGACATAATAGTATCACCCTTTGTGAGAAATGTCGCTTGGACTAGAGTGATAGAACTGGAATAACAATAATTTATAAATGCCCTAATTTAGAAAAAGAATTGCAAGAACTTGGTTATGCATTGGTTTGGGGACATGTCCAGAATACTTCTGAGTTTATGGCTTAAGCAAAGGATGGCTAGAACTGCCATTTACCAAGATGCGGGATTCCAAGGGTCAGTTCTGGGATGTATTACATCTGTGATGTCCATAACACCTGGGCAGATAAGCAAATGGGCATTGGCTACCCAGAAAAGAAATCTGTGCTGAAGATAAAAATTTCAGAACTGACATACAAATTAAATTAAGGCCATAGGAAAGATGAGTTTACTGAAGGAAAAGCAAAATGGTTAAGAGAAGAAGGCCCAGGACTTGGATGAGGAGCAATTAACAATAGAGTGGAATGAAGGAAAGTACAAAGTGTTCTGAGTACTACTGTTGTGTAACACACTACTCCAAAATTAGTGGCATAAAATAATAACAATCCTTTCCTAGTATTGTGTTTCACAGTTCTGGTGGTGGACAGGACTGACTGCACACTTCTTTTTGGGGATCTCACCTGTGCTGAGGCTAGATTAGGTGAAACTGCCCTAGCTTGTCTCCATTTCGAGGTGATGTCCTCAGCACAACTTCAGCATGGGCAGTCTTCTCTCCTGCAGCTCAAAGTCCCACAAAAGAGAGAGCCAGCCTGTCAGGAGTGCACCTGAACATCACATGGTGATCTCATCTCTTATTGTACTTGTTAGACGTGAGTTACTAAGCCCAGCCCACACTTAAAGGCATGAAATTTAGACTCCATCTGCTGAACAGAGTACTGTCAAGGAAACTGTAGACAGGGTTTCAAACCCCCACAATAAGCTCAAAAGCATAGGAAACCTAAGCAAAAATGGACAAAAATGGACATCAAGCTCAAAAGCACAGCAAAGGAAACCATTAACAAAGTAAGGAGACAATTCATAAAATGGGAGAAAATACTGGCAAACTATTCAAAAGGCCATGAATTAACAGCCAGAATATGTAAGGAATTCAAACAACTCAACAGCAAAAACCAAAAACAAAAGCAAAATGCCCCCCCAAATCTGATTAAAAAATGGGTAAAAGATCTGAAAAGACAGTTCTCAAATGAAGACATAAAATGGCCAACAGGTACATGAAAGAAAAATATACTCACTAATCATTAGGGAAACACAAGTCAAAACCCCAATAGATGTCATCTCACCTTAGTTAAAATGGCTTTCATCAAAAAAATGAAAATTAGGATGCTGGCAAGGATGTGGAGAGAGGGGAACGCTTATAGTTGGTGGGAATATAAATTATTAGTGGAAAACAGTATGGCAGTTTCTAAGAAACAAAAAACAGAACTGTAATATGATCCAGTAATCTCACTGATGGGTATATATTTAAAAAAAAGAAAATCAGTACATCAAAGAGACATCTGCACTACCACATTCATTACAACATTGTTCACAACAGCCAAAAAATGTAACCTACTTAAGTGCTCATCAGTGAATAAATGGATAAAGAAAAGTGGTACACTGAATGGGCACAATGTAGGGGTGTATGGTATAACTTTTGGGTGCAGAACATAACTACAAGAGGGACTATACCTAACAAATTCATATATTGTGATTTTGTTGTTTATACTCGCATTTTAACCTGAAATTAAAAACAAGCACAGAAATAGGAAAGCAAATTATTCCACACTTTTTTTAACATTGTGAATGTGGCACGGCCTTATGAAAATTAATAGTTTTAAATGCAAAAACAAAAGTAAGAAAAGTAATACATATATAAAATGAAATATTATTCAGTCATAAAAAAGAATGAAATCTTGTCATTTTCAACAACATAGACGGAAATGAAGAATATGACTATAAGTGAAATAAACAAGGCACTGAAAGATAAACATCGTATCTTCTCACTCACAGGAGAGAGCTAAAAAAGTTGATCTCATGGTGGTAGAAAAGAGAATGATGGTTACCAAAGGCTGGAAAGAGCACTAGGAGGGAAGGAGAAAGAGAAGTTTACAGTTAGATAGTAGGAATAAGATTTAGTGTTAAGTAGCATAATAAGGTGACTATAGTTAACAATACATTGTTTATATCAAAGTAAGTTGGAGTGGATTTGGAATGTCCCTAACACAAAGAAATCATAAATGTTTGAGGTAACACATAGTCCAATTGCCCTGATTTGATCAGCATACGTTGTATGCTTATATCAAAATAACAGGTGTGCCTCATAAATATATATAAATATTATGTGCCTATAAAAAATAAAAATAAATATTAATAGAAACCCCCCCCCCCAGAAAACTCCACAAGAACTTATGAAGAGAGGAAAATGCAATTTCCTGAGAGCTAAAGGGAGAAGTGGCTTAAGATTTTCCTTGCAAACCTTTTATTTCAGCTGCCTTCACCCTCCTCTTTCTGATCTTCCCTTTCATGGTTTTATAGAGAAATCGATCTGTACCAAACAACCTGTGTTACTTACTTTAATCCATGATTGATTATGTAAAAAGAAAGAGAATCATATGTGCTTTCAAGAAAAGTCAGTCAGAAGTAGAAGTAATTCAATTTATGAATTTAATATTGCAAACTATTGAGCCAGATCCAGGAGAGATGCCTCTGCTTTGAAGATTGTTTGTTCTCAACTGAATCAACGCAGTGATGTCAATCATATTTTTTTCCAGTATTTTGATGAAAAGATAATGGAACCAAAGTAAAACATTTGATTATGTGTCAGTGTGTGAGTGAGCACTGCAGAGCCAGTCTTCAAGAGGTGCTTCATACACTCACTGAACTGAACAAGCCAGAAAGAACATGGGCTTCCCCTGGTTGAGAGTTGAAGGCAGTAAACAAGCACTTCTCGGCCACCAGTGTGCTGCAGTTGGCAGAGGCTATGCAGAAATTGTGAGCCACTATCCCCGCAGGGAGTCTCTGGCTTGATCCCTTCTTTAAATTCTGCTTTGCCCAATGCTCCTATTTCATCACACACAACACTTTTTTTAAAGTTTGAGGATGTGATGGAACTTTTTTTTGAGACGAAGTTGCCCTCTGTACAGTACTGTGTTGTCACTATGTTGCCCTCTGTAGAATGCTGTGTTGTCACAGCTCACAGCAACCTCAAACTCTTGGGCTTAAGCTATTCTCTTGCCTCAGTCTCCTGAGTAGTACAGGTGCCTACCAAGACACCCGACTATTTTTGGTTGTAGTTGTCATTGTTGTTTGGTAGGCCTGGGCTGGATTTGAACCCACCAGCTCCAGTGTATGTGGCTGGCACCCTAAGATAGTACATTATTTGATGATTATGAACATGAAATTACCAGATATGAGTTAAGAAAATGTTTATGATTATGCCATCCTAACCCACGTTTTTCACTTTTCCAAGCTGCCCTGTGTCCCCTGAAGCTCACTCTGGATTCTGTAACAGGTATATACGTGCATGTGTGTGCATGTGTGCATGTTTTCTCTTGTCCTGTAGCTTCAGGACATGCAGGAGTTATGACATGGGGAGGAGAGTGACTGTGGGGTGTTGGTTTCCTCTAGCATCCCAATGATGTGCTGAGAACTGGCCATGGCCATTAACTAAAGACACGGGTCTTTGGGTTGTTTCCACACAGCCCTCCCTGCCTTGGGTTCTAGGAATGACTCCATCCTGTTGCCCTTTCAAAGCTAAGAATGGTCTCTGGGCTCCCATGGTACTGAGTTTCAGAAGTACTGCAGAATTCCATGGTGGTTTCTTTAAATAAGGCCTTCACCTTGGTAAATAATTCTTGGCCAAATGTTCTATAAATTATAGACCTTGAGTATGTCCTGCATGACTTCTGGGTTTATGGCTTAAGAAATTTGGAAGACAAAGATGATATTTATTTACTATGACAAGGAAAATCAGAGGTAGGCCTTGAGATACAGTATTACATTTAAGATGTCTATGAGTAGATGTGCCAATGGGAAGTTGAAACAAAAGAGAAATCTGGACTGAAGATAATAGTTTCAGAGATATCATACAGATGCCTTATACCAGAACCATGACTCACAAAGGTGGAGGTCAGTGGCCCACTTGGGTGGCAGGCACAGATGGACAGAGAGCTGATAAGCTACCCAATAATGGCAAGGTAAACTCATCAGCCAGCAGAAGTGTTACGTTCCTTACCCCTGAGCAGAGAGGAAAGGAGAAGTGCCAACTCCAGTGAAGGCTGGTCCTGAGGGATGGCTGCGGGCTAGGATTCAGCTCTGGTGCCTCCTGGGTCTGAGAACAAGGCCTGTCCTGAGGCCTGTACTGTTTACAGGTCAAGTTTCCCAGCTGTGTCTGGACTTCCCCAGTGGGCTCCTTTCCCTCTTACCCAAGTTCCCCTTTCTGCAAGCCCTATTCTTTCCTGGTCCATTCCCCTATTTCTTCCCTGTAGACTTCCCCTGAAGGGAAATCCTTCTCCACATTCTTGTTCAATCCCCTTCTTCCCTGCTTTGGAATCTTCTTTTTCTTCTGTGATTACTTAATAGAATTTGATGAACCATTAAACTTAGCATATAAATCATTAGCCATTGAAGAACTCACCCTCCTTCCCAAAACCTTCTTGGGGAGAAAATATTTGCATTTTGTCCTTTAAATGAAGCAAAAAAAAAAAGAAGAAGAAGAAGAAATAAGAAGCCCCTGCCCCACTAAACATCTTAAAGAATTTCAAGGAAAATGGATGACATGATCTAATCCTTGAGGTTTTACAATCTGATAGAGATGAGGCAGGCTGGATAAGGAGATAAACATATGAAGTTCACATTAAAATTATAGCATGAGTAACTACATGTATGAAAGTCCACCAGAGAAGAAAAATTACAGATTAGTTAGACTAGGAAGGATTTAAGGAGAAGTGAAGTTTTGTGTGGCAACTGAAGAAAAGGAAAAATGGGATTGATAAGAAGTGAGGTTATTCCTGGAAGTGAAGAAAACAAGGTGTGTGTGAATGCATAGGCGAAAACCAAAAAGCTGCTTCTTGAGTCCTCATGGAGATTCCCTTTGTATAACTGAAGTAAGGAGCCAAGAAATGAAAAAAGTTTAAATGCAGTTGGGCACTTACATCACAGGCCTGGAACTTAGGACAGGCAGATAAGAAGGCTCTGTTCTTGGTGTCATCCTTTAAGTGTTGTGCAAATCAGAGGCAGGGCCTTTCACCTCCTGGAGCCTCCCTTTCAGAACTTGTTTGTGTCCATAATTTAGATTCATCTGATTTTCTTCCTTAAGTCTGAAGAGGAATCTATGCCACTATAAGAATAAAAAGGAGAAAACACAGTAGCCCCTGGGCCTCAGTCATTTAAATAGTTTCACACTTCCTGAGGAAAGAGTTCATTATAACCAGAAAAGAGGCCAGTGAATAATAGCTTATGGAACTTTGGGAAACACATACTGGGGACCTCTTTATCACAGAACAGCGAAGATCTGGCTTGGTGAGATCTAGTCAATAGTGCTTGGTATAAGACAGACTCTAGATCCAAGGTGGCCTACCTGGATTGAGAGGATTCCTGGGCTGAGAACTGCACAGAAAGTCATCAAAATCTCACTGTAATACTTAGTTCTTCATACAGTTACCATCATTACATTTTAATTTTGAAATTCTATCTTGTTTTTATAAAACATAAGTATCTGTAAAATCCACAAGAAATTGAGTAAGAAAAGTACAGTTGGATAAACTCTATCTGAGTGAACTGACCTGCATTTGAAGGATATGGACAAAGATTACAGAGCAATGGGGGATGTGGCTGTGACCTTGTGTTGACTTAGGCACGTGTGATTAGCAGGGAAGTATCACCATCATTTTTACCTTTGAAACTTGGCTTCTTATTTTAATTTTTACCTTGCAGGTAAGTGATATATTATGTGAAAGTATTATGTTTTCTTTCAGCTCAGAAATAAAATGCAGCTTGAAGCAAACATTTTCTGTTGAAATTTAGTACAAATCCTCCTTGTCTCCACTGCTTTTTAATATTGTAATGGAAGTCTTAGCCACCGCAATCAGACAAGAGAAGGCAATCAAGGGTATCCAAATAGGAACAGAGGAGATCAAACTTTCACTCTTCGCAGATGATATGATTATATGTCTGGAAAATCCCAGGGACTCAACTACAAAACTCTTAGAAGTGATCAAGGAATACAGCAGCATCTTGGGTTACAAAATCAATACTCACAAATTGGTAGCCTTTATGTATACCAATAATAGGCATGCTGAAAAACAGTCAAGGACTCTATTCCTTTTATAGTAGTGCCAAAGAAAACGAAATATTTGGGAGTTTACCCAACAAAGAACATGAAAGATCTCTATAAAGAGAACTATGAAACTCTGAGAAAATAAATAGCTGAAGATGTTAACAAATGGAAAAACATACCATGCTCATGGCTGGGAAGAATCGACATTGTTAAAATGTCCATACTACCCAAAGCAATATATAATTTTAATGCAATCCCTATTAAAGCACTACTGTCATATTTTAAAGACCTTGAAAACTAATACTTTGTTTTATATCAAGTAAAACCTTGATTAGCCAAGACATTACTCAGAAATAAAAAGAAATCAGGAGGAATCATGTTACCAGACCTCAGACTATACAATAAATCTATAGTGATCAACACAACATGGTACTGACACAAAAACAGAGACACAGATGTATGGAACAGAATAGAGAACCAAGAGATAAACCCAGCTACTTATCATCATTTGATCTTCGGTGAGCCAATCAAAAACACTCAGAGGGGGAAAGACTCCCTTTTTAACAATGGTGCTGGGTGAATTGACTGATGACCTATAGAAGACTGAAACTGGACCCACATCTTTCACCATTAACAAAGATAGAATCTCACTAGATAAAAGAATTAAACTTAAGACATGAAACTATAAAAATACTAGAAAAAAGAGCAGGGAAAAACACTTGAAAAAAATAGGCCTGGGAGAATATTTTATGTGGAGGACGCCCTGGGCAATTGAAGCAACACCCAAAATGCATTACTGGTACCTGATCAAACTAAAATGCTTCTGCATAGCCAAGAACACAGTACATAAAGCAAGCAGACAGCCCTCAGAATGGGAGGAGATATTTGCAGGTTATGTCTCTAACAAAGGTTTCATAACCAGAATCCACAGAGAACTCAAATGTATTAGCAAGAAAAGAACAAGTGATCCCCTCTCAGGGTGGGCAAGGGCCTTGAAGAGAAACTTCTCTGAAGAAGACAGGTACACGGCCTACAGACACATGAGAAAATGCTCATCATCCTTAATCATCAGAGAAATGCAAATCAAAACCACTTTGAGTTATCATCTAACTCTAGTAAGATTAGCCCACATAACAAAATCCCCAAACCATAGATGCTGGCATGGATATAGAGAAAAGGGAACACTTCTACACTGCTGGTAGGAATGCAAACTAATACGTTCCTTTTGTAAAGATGTTTGGAGATCACTTGGGGATCTAAAAATAGACCTGCCATTTGATCCTGCAATTCCTCTACTAAGCTTATATCCAGCAAACCAAAAATCACTTTATAACAAAGATATTTGCATCAGAATGCTTATTGCAGCCTCAATTCATAACTGCTAAGTCATGGAAGAAACCCAAGTGCCCATCAATCCACGGATGGATTAATAAATTGTGGTACATGTAGACCATGGAGTATTAGGCAGCCTTAAAAAAGATAGAGACTTTACCTCTTTTATGTTTACATGGATGGAGCTAGAACATATTCTTCTTAGTAAAGTATCTCAAGAATGGAAGAAAAAGTATCCAATATACTCAGCTTTACTATGATACCAGTGTATAATCACTCGCACTTCCACATGAAAGCTATAACCCAACTACAGCCCAAGATGAAGGGGAAAGAGGAGGGGAATGGGCAGGGAGAAGGAAGGATGGGTGGAGGGAGGGTAATTGGTTGGACCACACCTATGGTGCATTTTACAAGGGTACATGTCAAATTTACTAAGTGTAGAGTATAAATGTCTTAACACAATAATTAAGAAAGTGTGGTAAAGGCTATGTTAACCAGTTTGTTGTATTTCAAATTATATGTAAAACTAGCACATTGTACCCCAGAAATGCATTAATGTATATAGCTATGATTTAATTTTTTTTTAAAAAGTGCTCCTTTCAGTTTTCCTGTGCATTGTAAGGAAATATATTATGTTAAATTGAAGACATACACGTGTCAAAGTCAGTAAATTAATAGTTAAAATTTAAAAAAAAGAAATTTAGTGCAAACTAATTTCTGGTTTCTCTGACTATTGAATTATAGATACTAGCAATGGAAACACCTACAGGAGAAAGAAGCCCATTAGTGTCCAGAGAAGAGTGGGAAAATAACTAGAGAGCTTAATAAAAATATAATGGGAAAATCACAAAATTATATTAAGCTTAAAACACACAGTACTGCAAACACAATGACCAATGAGCAGACTCCTGCTCCTCAACTGCCAAATTCGAATGTCCAAGGGCTACATGTGTGAAAGGATGTGTCCCTAGCTGTCCTGGCTATGAGTTAAAAATATGTTAAGAACTGTTAAAGAAAAATTAATAATGGAAATTGACTTCAAACTCTATAATCTTTAAATGAAGTGCAATTAATTAGTTCAACATACAAAGCTTACAAGAAAGTATGCCGAGTCATAAAAAAGGGGTCATAATATTTTTGATAATTACTATACTTTACAGTGTCCTTATAGTATCAAACATTTCCTTAGTGGCTATTGGTCATACTCATTCTTTAAAAATTTTGAGGATGAAAGAGAATAATGTCCCAATTCATTAGAAATTAGAAGACAGTGTGGCTCAAAGGTGTAGGGCGCCAGCCCCATATGCCAGAGGTGGTGGGTTCAAACCCAGCCCTGGCCTAAAAACTGCCGAGAGAGAGAAAGAGAGATAGAGAGAGAGAAAAGAAATTAGAAAACAAACTAACCAAGGACAACCTAAAAGAAAAAAACCCTCAGAAAAATCATAGACACCTATTCATCAGAGGATTAGTTGTCTGCTGTGCAGATTCTGGCAGTTGCAGTTGTGGTTTTGGTGAAGAATATAGTTTCCCAGGTGAGAATGAAGACCACAGCACCCTCAGACACTGCGTGTATAACTCCATAGCCAAATCATTTGAGGCAAATATGTTATCTTTTTTTTTTTTTATCAGATGACATAGTTGCTATTCTTCTGGGAGGAGCTTTTTAAAAATCTTATTTCAGAATATTATGTGAGTACAAATGTTTTGAGTATGTGGTTACTTTTGCACAGTTTAAGTCAAGGTTATTTAAGTGTGCCCCTCACCCAGATAGTGCCCATTAGGTATGATTTCACCCATCCCCTCACCTGCTGATCCCCACTGAGTTTTACTTCCATGCCTACATTAGTGCTTGACAATTAGCTCTAATTTAATAGTGAGTAGGTGCGGTGTTTGTTTTTCTACTCTTGTAAAGCTTCACTTAAAAAAATAGACTCCAGTACCATGGAGTACTACTCAGCCATAAACAGAAATGAATTGATGCCTTTTGTAACAGCCTGGATGGATGTGTTATTTGCTGTTAACCACAGATCTCAGATTCCACAGTACATTGTCATGTCTCAGAAGGACAATGCCACAGCATTTTCTGACACTATTTAAAGGTGGAAGTCTTCTTTGGTTTTTTTTTTTTTTTCTTACAGACCTATCACTGCTCTTCTGTGGTACTATTTTTGTTTCACAAAATGCCTCATAATCTTTCAAGGAAAATACTATTGTAAGTTAATAATGTGAAACACTATGATCATCAGCGAAAGCAGTATTAGACAAATCAGCTACTGACCGTGCAGTCCTGGAATTTGCTGCACATAAGTCAAGGATCTGGCCAAGATATGGGAAAAGGAAGAAAAAAATTCTGCCTGCATATGCAATGACCTTATCCCCCTTAGTAAGTGAGTAGAGAAGGTGAAGATTAAGAAAGAGCAAGGTAGGGGTCTGGAGAGGGTGCAGTCAAGGGAAGATATCCTATCCTGGCTCAATTCTGGGCTCAGCAAATAGTGCCATCTCCTTTAAATGACAGGCACACTATTGTAGAAGATAAAGTTTTGGCTCCAATGAACTAATGATATATCTAGAGAGAAATACAAGAAATTCAGCAAATACATCCATTGGGATAATTAATATAAACAGAAGATTCTGAGGAATGAATTAGAAGATGATAGACACTGGATAGGGTTGAAAGTCGCTCCATGAAATCTTTCCAAATGAGGAGTCACAGAGAAAGCTGTGTCCTGAAGGATGAGTATGAAACAACCAGAACAATTTTGGGAGGAAGGATGTTTTCTACAGATGGATTTAAATAATTACACATGAAAGTACGGACAGTGCAAGAAGGGCTAAAAATTACTAATAATGTTCCATTAGGAAGGGTGGAAAAAATTATTCTCTCCATGTTGAGCAAATTAAAAAGATCCTGCATAAGAATTTTGGGATCTATTTTAGACCTGATGGATCTGTTGAATGACTCTGAGTCTAGGGTTATGAAAACACTTGAAACTCTAGGTTCCCTGTGTCTGTACTCATGGTTAATTGTAATAGTAGGTGACCTTGAAAACTGATTTCAACTTTAACAACTATATGAAATCAAGCAATATTAGGATTTAATGCTTAACAATGTCTACCAGACACTGTGCTCAACCTTCTGCATACAATAATGATGAGGAAACTGAGACCTAGAGGATTAAAGCGACTTTCTCAAGTTCCCATAGTACTAAGACAGAACAGAGATTCAAAATGAGGTAGGCTGGTTTCAAAGTCTGCACTCTTAACCACAGATTAAATTCTTTCTCAATAAAGAAAATACAGATAGTAAAAATTATCAGATTTCTATTATTTTTCTCAAACCATATGATAGGGGAAAATAACATAAGTAAATGCCTTTAAATATAACATACCCATTTAATTAAAAACATTTTCAAAATATTGAAGAATTATGAGGCCTGATAGTACCATAAGAATAGGTAAGTGAAGATCTTAAATATATTCTAATCACTTAGGAAAAATCTGTGTGATAATCCAGGTCTATTATTTCTAGAGATTCAAGCTAACTTTCTAAGTAAATCCTACATGAAAGTTATAGAATGGGTCAGAGTTGACAAAAGCCCTGGAACAAAGACAAAAAAGATAAGCAAATTCCAAATTAACATTGCAATGCAAATGTTAAATATAATCTACCCAACACTTACTGCAGCGCTGTTTTTGAGGTTTGTACCAAAAGATATCTTTGGAGAATCCAGTTATCATAGATCCTTTTTTTCCTTCAGTAATTAATTCTCCATGCATGAGTTACCAGATACATAATGCAAGTCTGTTATCAGAAATGTGATAGTCAAATATCATTATTTCTAAGACTAGTGGGTTAATGTCTTAAGGCAATTCTTTCAAATCTTCTTTTAATTTTATTCTTGATATGAGGTTTTTTTATATATTATAATGACTAAATATATAAACAAAACATCTAATAACAACACCACAACTAATGAGCCTTGGATTACCCAATCACCCATGAAGAACATCTATCTTTACAACAAGATTTTTTTTTTAATTATAGAAATAAAGATACTTCTTCTTCTTCTTTTTGTTTTGCAAAGAAGAGGCATTTCTGCGGAGACTATCTGGGGTATAAAGAACTTAATGGAAACAGTGATACTTCCTTTACAGCCGTAAAAGACGAAAGGTGAACATTAACACAGTAAGGATACACAAATCCTATCCCATAGTGTCTGGCATATTAGCAACATTCAATTGATGTTATTTCAATTATTATTAGAATTCATAGCCCAATCTCAAAGTCAACTATAAAATCTATAGTTTGACCTTTAGTGTTTTATTTCAATATTTGAAAGACATATTTTTGTAAGAAAATCAGGGTAATATTCAGTGCCAATCCAAGTTATCTAATTCTGTTGACCATTTGTGTAGAAAGATGAACTTATCGATTCAATCCACAGAATTAATGCTGACTTTCACTGAAGGTTAGGAGGAAAAAAGAAAGACTTATTTAAAAAACAAAATGAGAAAAAAAGAATGAGGATGTTAATAAGAGCCATTTGAGAATTTTCAGTTCGCCATTGACAGTAAATATGCTGCAGCTTCTTTGTTCTTGATGAAATAAAATAGTCCCTATTGAGTAATGGAACTTAGTTTCTGTCTTGAAGGAATAATTACAGAATAATAATGGGATCACTAGGAAATTTATGAGAGTAAAATACATGTCTTTCCCATAATACCAAGATATGATGAAGTAAAGAAAGTCAACAGACCCAGCTCATCAAAGCCACTTGAAAGTGCTAATGTCTTCCAAACGTCAAAACAACACAATTTAGCTAAAAAATAGTCAAATTCCTTGAGTGTGTGTTAACAAAACACATGAAATATATGCTTAAAAGACTAAAGTTTTTATTTTTAAGCAGTTTCTTTGAAGTCCTAAGAAGAATTTCAAGGTACTATCCCCTTGTATTCTTTGTGCAGGGCCAGCTTTATGGCATGGGAATAGCACAAACATGGAGGGCCTTGTCTGAGAAGGATCTCGTGTTTGGGGGTTAATTCCTTGTGTTTGCCATTTTAAAATTTCTTAAAAATTGTTTATTGAATTTATTGTGTTGCAGTGAAGTTGTATGGGGCAATGGAGCATATGTCACACGCTCCCTGAGAAGCATGGCTCACACCTAATCCTGCTTCCTTCCTGTCCTTTGATGGGGGCTCCAGATTGTCCAGTCTCCCATCCCTCGCACTCTGGGGACTACCTTCCCCCTCCTTGATGCAGCTGCCCCCACTTGGTGCCAGTGTGTTTAGAGGGCTGGGTGTGGATTCATGGGCTCCTATGAGAGGGTGGAGCATGGTGTCAGTTTTCCCCATGCAAGGCTAGGAGCACCATGGAACATTCCCAGGTGACTCCCAAGCCCATTATCCTCACTGGAGCAGATGTCAAGCATGCCCTGAACAGAGGCTATGGTTTCCTAGGTTGAACTGCCCAGTCTGAGCTGCGGCAGATCTCCTGCAGGAAGGAAAGATGTCTAGAAAGTGGACTCTCTCATTGTCCGAGGGAGCATGACACTAAATAGAAAATAAAATGCACAGGTCAGGTCAGAAAAGAGAACAAAAGAAACAGGAGTGATGTGTTGGTGTATTTGATGGCATTTTCCCGGTCTTTTGAATAAGTAGCTCCAGATTTTCATTTGTACCTACACATTATGGAATCAGCCTTGCCCAATGCCCATGACACAGGGCACATAGTAGATACTCTCTCTATATGTCTTAAATAGATGTAAACTTCATTAAAGACACTGGCATTGTCGACCTTGACAGTTGTCACACCTATCAAGTGATGAAAAATCACTTTATCTTTCCCCACTGAGGAGAATACATTCTTTTAGTTACAAAGGAGAGGAAAGTGGTAGTGGGAAATGCCCATTATTCTTCATATAGAGAATCTTGATATAGTTCTTGCACTTGTCTTTATGTGATCCACAAAAAAGGCCAATATTCAGGACTAGTTCATGTCTAAATCCGGCACCCTTTGTTCTTGCTTCATTGTATAAATTATTAAGGAGCCCTAGGTATGAAGCTCAAAATATCTTTTCTTCAAATAACTTTAAGTGTATATAGGTGCAGTGGCTAATGCCTATAAATCCCAGCTACTTGGGAGCCTGAGGCAGGAGGATTCTTTGAACCCAGGAGTTTGAGGCAGCAATAAACTATGATTTTGCTAATAAACTTTAGCCTTGGTGACAGAGTAAGACCCTGTCTCAGAACAAAGCAAAAATCAGAACAAAATCATTCAATTTTATTTTCATTTTGAGATTGACTTTTGTCTAAGATTTTCTTTGAAAAAA
Organism: Galagoides demidoff; assembly: GCA_963574575.1. Taxonomy (NCBI): domain Eukaryota; kingdom Metazoa; phylum Chordata; class Mammalia; order Primates; family Galagidae; genus Galagoides; species Galagoides demidoff. The sequence goes on from CAUYQV010011770.1 coordinate 28,627, forward strand.
ATTGAAAGTCACTACCACAAGAGGAATTTATCCCCCCTTCTCCCCCAAAATCAAACCTGGATGCTGTCACTTCTGGGAAGGTGAAGTGGACATAATTTGAACTAAGTACATAATTTTCTTCTAAGTACAATTAACTCCCCTAGACATTATATATAAAATAAATATAAAGAGTTATGAAAGGCAAAGAAAAGAAGACAGAAAAGCTAGGAACATTAAGATTGAAAAAATGGCACTGTGGCAAATTTCCTACATTTACTTTTTGTCTTTTATATCCTGGACTAGATACAAAAGAAGCTGGCAACTCAGGTACTAACAAGTATAAAAAGCCTCATGAAAAGCCTGCTCTTTCTAGCCACAGGATCAGGAAAGAGTCCACTTACCAAGACAGAAAATTTTTAGACAATAATCATTCTATTTCAGCCAAATACCACAGAAAAAATTATGGTCCCACCCTCAACCATACTAAGTAAGTCTGAGTGGGGAGCCTAGAATTCTATGCCACAAACCATTTGCCAGGGTGGTAAGAAAATAAAACAAATAGGTATCCAAGATTCCCATCTATCTGGTAATGAGCATTCCCATTGCCCCCCATCCCCAGTGCCATAGGAAACAAAATGGGTATCTTGAACTTCCACCTCCACTCAGCTGCAACAAGAAGTCTGTCCTTTTCACCACTGAAGTGGTGTGAAAGTAACGGGAAGGTAAAGGTTTTTCCTATCACTAAGCAGTAACGAGACTACTCCACTGTGATATGAGGAGAATTATGTAGGGAGCTGTAAATCCTACCCTCGGCCTGCAGCAATAAGCCCTCCCCAACCCCATCAGGTGTCAGCAGAGGCTGAGTGGCACTAATGAAGTGGCACCTTCTTCCCAAATCCATAGCAAGGTCATTGAAGGGTATTTAAAAGGGAAAGCTTACATAAGATTCAGTGCCTCTTATAATAACACAGAAATGCCCAGTTTTCAATAGAGAATCACTTTCACAGATGGAGACTTTACCTCCTTCATGTTTACATGGATGGAGCTGGAAAATGTTCTTCTTAGCAAAGTATCTCAAGAATGAAACTAGTTTATAGCTTTCATATGAAAGCTTAAGAATATGGGGATGGGGGAAAGGGGGGGTGGATGGATGGGTGGAGGGCGGGTGATTGGTGGGATCACCTCTATGGTTTATCTTACAAAGGTACAAGTAGAATATAAATGTAGAAAAGTAGAATATAAATGTCTTAACACAATAACTAAGAAAATGACATGAAGGCTATGTTAATTAATTTGATGAAAATATTTCAAATTGTATATGAAAACACCACACTGTACTCCATGATTGCATCAATGTACACAGCTATGATTTAATAAAAAGAAAATCACTTTCATACTTAGATACAAGAAAATCTCGAACTATGTGAAAAATGATAATCAGTAGATGCTAACATGGAGATGGTGGGCATTAGAATGATCTGATGATGATAAATGTCTCAATAAGCAATTATGAGCATGATTAAAGCAAGTGAAAAAAATAGGAAGGATGAGAAAAGATATAGAAAACCTCAGCAAAGAGATAAAAGATATAAAGCAGAACCAGATGGAAATTTTAGAGCTGAAAAAAACTGTAAGTGACCAAAAATGCTCATTAGATGGGCCAAAAGCAAAAGGCAGGAGATAGAAAAGAATCAATGACATCAATGAAATGGAAGATAGGATAACACAAATTACCCAATTTGAACATCAGGGAGAAAATAGACTGAAGAAAACAACATGAAAGAAGCCTCAGAAACCTGTCGAGTGTAACAAAGGATAGAATGTCCGTATCACTGAGGTCTGATAAGGAGAGAAATATTAGTGGGAGGCTGACAGAGTAACCAAAGAAATAATGATTAAAAAGCCCCACATTTGGAAAGAGATCAATGGACACCTACAGATTTAAGAAGTAGAATGAACACTAAACAGGTAAAACCAAAAATATCTATGGCAAGACACATTGTACTTATATTTCTGAAAACTAGTAACAAGAGAGAAAAAAAATAACCAGAGAACAGTAAAAAACAACAACAACAACAAAAAAAAAAACCTGTATATAGGGTGAAAAACAATTCGAATGACACAGAGAATCATTCATCAGAAAGCACAGAGGCCAGAAGAAAATGGCTTGATATATTTCAAGTGCTGAAAAGACTTATATAAGCTAGAATTATATACCCAGTAAAAATATCCTTTAGCAACTAATGAGAAATCAAGACATTCTCAGATAAAGGAAAATTAAGAAAATCTATTGCCTGCAGATCTACCCTAAAAAAATATCTAACAGAAGTTCTATGAGTATAAAGAAACTCATTTTTATAAAAAGGAACCTTAGAATATCTGAAGGAAAGAAAGAGCATAATAAACAAAATTATGGTTAAACTCAATTGACTTCCCTTCTCTTGAATTTTTAACATAATGTTTGATGTTAAAGCAAAAATTACAACATGGTCTGTTGCGATTCTAAAAATATATACATAAAGTATTTAAGACAATTATATACAGGTATAGGTAAAGGGATATAAAGGGAGTTATAATACTTTACTTGAATTTGTATGAGGATGACACTTATAAAGTACGGATTTAATGGATGCTATAAAAAGGCTGTTCAAAAATACTATAGATAAATCAAAATAGAATTCTAATAAATGCATAAGTAATCAATAAGAATAGAAGAAAAACTAAACAAATTATTTAAAAAAACAGAAAATTAAAAAAACAAAAAATGGCAAAGGTTGACTTAAACCTTAGTTTAATTATATTAAATATGAATGACTTAAGTAAAATAATTAAAGACAGAGATTCGAAGAGGGGTTTAGAAAACGTTACCAAATACATGCTATTTTTTTGACTCTCACATGAAATATAATGTTATAGACAGATTGAAACTAAAAGAGTGAAAAAAAGCTATTATCATGCAAACATTAATCAAAGAAAAGCAGAGTGGTTTTATTATTATCAGATGAAACAAACTTCAAATAAATAAAATCACCAAAGGCAGGGGGGTTGCTATGCACTGGTGAAATGGCCAATTTGCCAGATAACACAGCACCAATGACAGAGTAGTGAAATATGTGAAGCAAAAGCTAAGAGATTAGAAAGGGGAAATAGACAAATCCACAAAGAGGAAACAGATAAATCCCAACATAAATTCTGTAGGGAGATTTTACCCTTCTCTCAGCAATTAATAGGCCTATTAGACAGAAAATATGCAAGGATATAAAAGAACTAAAATAATAATTTAATAAGATAATAATCAGCACCACCAACCAGTGGGATCTAATCAATACTTATAGGACACTATATCCAACAGGTACAGAATGCACATTCTTTTCAACTGTCCTTGGAAAGTGTGTGAAGTATACCACATTCTGGGGCATGAAGCAAACCTCAACAGATTTCTAACCCAAGTGAGTAAAATTAGATATCAATAAGAACAATTTTTAAAATTCTGAAACATATGCAAAGTAAATTATACACCTCTAAATAATCCATGATCAAAAGGAAAATTTCAAGGGAACCAGAATAATATGTAGAACAGAATGAAAATATAACATATCAAAATTCATACAACACAACTCAAGTAGAGAAAATAAATGAAATGAAGAGCTAGTTCTTTGAGAAATCAATAAAATGAGTCAAAAAACTAACCAAGAAAAAAAAAGGCACAAATTACCAATATTGTAAACAGAAGATATAGCTACAGACCCTAGACAAGTACTAAGAACATCTCCACACACATAAATTTGATAACTTGATGAGATGGACCAGTTCTTCAATAAACACAACCTATCATGAATGAAATACATAATTTGAATAACCCTATAATTTTAAGAGAAATGAATTCATAATTTTTAAAACTCCCAAAGAAGAAGTCTCCATACCCAGATTATTTCACTGCAGTATGTCTACTAAATAGTAAATAAGAAGTAACATGAATTCTATATGCTCTCTTCTAGAAAATTCTATACAAAATCTTCTGGAAGAGAAGGAAGCAAATCCTAATTCTTTTTTTGAGGCTTGTATCCAAGCCAGACAAGAATTCTACAAGCCCCTTCCCCCCCCAAAAAAACCCCATAGACCAATATGTCTCACTGATAAAGATGCAAAATCCTTACCAAATATTAGCCCCAAGCTATAAAAGATTATAGACTATGATCAAGTGAAGTTGTTTTTTTTGGTTTTTTTTTTTTTTTACTCCTAGGAATGTAAGATTGGTTAGGAGTTCAAAACCAATCAATATAATCCACCATTTTAACAAGTTAAAGTAAAAAAATTAGATAGGTGGATCAATTAATGGAGAAAGACATTTGAAAATTTTAATACTCATTCCTGATTAAAGACTGAGAGAAATAGGAACAGACAGGGAATTTCCTCAAATTGATAAGGCATGTTATAAAAGAACCTACAGACAACATGTATATATTGGTGAAAGATAATATTTTCCCTAAGATAAGGAAAAGGCAAGGATGTCTTCTTCTACTGCACTTATTCAGCATAGTGTTAGAAGTTTTAGCCAGTGAAATAATAAAGAAAAGGAAATAAAATGCATACAGAGGCAAAGGGAAGAAATAAAACTTATTTGCAGACAACATGATTGTGCACATTAAAAATCCTCAGGAATTCACAATAAACTCCTAGAAATATTAAGTAAGCTCGACAAGGTAGCAGGCCTTAAGAAAAACACAAAAATTAGTTATATTGTTCAATATTAACAATGAGTACGATGAAAATAAAAAATATAGTACAATTTATAATCACTCAAAGTAAATGAAATACTTGGCTCAAATGTGACACAGCATGTATGAGACTTGTGTCTGGAACACTGCACAGTGGTGAGGAAAGAAAGAAAAGACTTGATTAAGAGAGATACACAGTGACCATGGCTTGGAAGTCTCAGCATACTGAAAATGTCAATTCTCTCCAAACTAACATACCGTTTTAACATTATTCTTATCAAAATCACAGAATGAGTTTTTGTAGATACAGATAATTAAAGAAACTAAATAACTAAAATAATTTTAATCTTAAAAAATGAAGAAGAAAACTGGAGGAATCAGGCTTCCTGATCCCTAGTCTTAGAGTAATCAAGGCTGTGTTTAGTGAAGGGGAAGACACATAGATAAGTGGAAAAGAAGAAAGACCCAGGGCAGTGCCTATGGCTGAGTGGGTAGGGTGCTGGGCCTATATACAGAAGGTGGTGGGTTCAAACCCGGCCCCGGCCAAACTGCAACAAAAAAATAGTCAGCCGGTGTGGCAGGTGCCTGTAGTCCCAGCTACTTGGGAGACTGAGGCAAGAGAATCACCTAAGCCCAGGGAGTTGGAGGTTGCTATAAGCTGTGATGCCATAGTACTCTACCAAGGGTGAATAAGTAAGACACTGTATAAAAAAAAAAAAAAAAAAAAAAAAAACCAACCCAGATATACACCTACTCATACGTGCCTGAGTTTTGGTGAAGGTACAAAATGCACCATATTAACGAGAGTGTAAAAGTTTTGAGTTGTTGTTTTGTTGTTGTTGTTGATGTTTGTTTGTGATTTTTGGTTTTGTTTTTTGTAATAGAGTCTTACTCTGTCACCTTGGATAGAATGCCATGACATCATCATAGCTCACTGCAATCTCATTCTCCCGGATTGAAGTAATTCTACTGTCTCAACCTCCCAAGTAGCTGGGACTATGGGCTCCTCCCACAACGCAGGGCTATTTTGTAGAAACAGGGTCTTCCTCTTGCTCAGGTTGGTCTCCAACTCCTGAGCTCAAGGTATCTACCCTCCTCAGCCTCCCAGAGTGCTAGAATTACTGGTGTGAGTCACCAGGACCTGCCAAAAGTTTTGAGGTTTGAAAAAGATGTAAGAGCAATTCAATGAAAGAAAGATTAACTTTTTCAGCACATGTTGCTGAAGCAATTCTCCATACATAAAAAGGAAGGGAGGAAGAGAGATAGGAAAGGAGGAAGGACCTTATGGCTTATACAAAAGCATCACTCAACAATAACTCAGTATGCATCACAAGTTTACCTGTAAAACATACAACTATAAAACTTTTAGGAAAAAATAAAAAAGTTTAGACATCTAGGTCTAAACAAAAAATTCTTAGACTTAACACAAAGGGCAAATATGTAAAAGGAAAACAAAGGGTGGCGTCTGTGGCTCTAGGAGTAGGGCGCCGGCCCCCTAAACCAGAGGTGGCAGGTTCAAACCTGCAAAACCCCAGCCAAAAACTGCAAAGAAAAAAAAAAATGAAAAAATGAAAAACAAGAATGATAAAGTAAACCACTAAAATTAGAAACTTTTGATATGCAAAATAAGCTCTTAAAAGAATGACAAGATAAGCTGCACAGTGGGAAAAAAGATTTGCAAATCATGTATCTGACAAAGGATAGTACCTGGAATATATTTTAAAAACCTTTCAATTTCTTCAGTAAGACACGCAAACAATCCAATTAGAACATGAACCTAGAAAACATGCAAAAAGGCAGAAGAAGACAGGCAGATGGGAAATACATCTATAACCAGGTGTTGACGTCATTAACCTTTAGCTGCATAGTAAAACCATAAAGAGACACCACTACACAGCCATCAGAATGGCTAAAATTAAAAAATAAAACTAATGACAGAACCAAATGGTGGTGAGGATGTAGAGAAACCAGATTATTCATATTTTACTTGTGGGAATGTAAAATAGTACCATCATTTTGGAAAACAATTTGGGAGTTTCTTAAAAGAACTAACACATACCTAACATATAGCCCAGTGATTACACTTGTGGACTTTGATACCAATGAAATGGAGTCTTACATGCACACAAACACCTGTACACAAATGTTTATTGCAGCTTATCGTAGAAGCCCCAAACTGGAAACAACCCTGTTGGCCTTCAATGGGTGAATAAACCCTGGTATATCTATGCAATGGAATACTATTTAAGTATAAAAGGTAGTGAAATACTGATTCAAGCATCAACATAAGGGAGTCTCCAGAGATTTATGCTTAATGAGAAAAACCCAATCCCCAAAGGTGACATATTATATGGTTGGAGTTATTTAGCATTTATGGAAGATAAAATGATAGAAGCAGAGCGTATGTGTGAGGGGTCAGAAGAGGGTAAGGGCTAGAGGAAAGGGACTGTGGGTATCGAAGGGCAACATGGGGATCCCTGGAGTGATGGAGATCTTCTGTGTCTGGGTAGTGTCAATGCCTTTCCTCTCCGTGTGATATTGTACTATATTTTGCAAAATGTTATTGGAGATATTACATGGATTGTCTCTGTATTTTTTTTATAATTGCCTGTGAATCTACACTTCTCTACATAAACTATTTAATTAAAAAAAAACTATTCCATCACCTGCTGTTGCCAAATAAATAACATAAAAATGTTTTTTAAAAATCTTAAATTCCCCAAACTTTAAGAAGGAACCCTAGCAATTGAATTAAATAGATTATGCTTTTCAACAATTAGATTCACAAATATCTCAAGAACTTAGCAAGGATAAAACTTTACCACCTATGCTGTATGAGTCCTTTCTGTCCTCTAACAGATTGAAGTAAAAAATGGGGTAATATCATCAGAAAAGCCTTAAAATAAAATTAAAAGGTCATTTAATATTTCCCAAGAAAACAAAGAAACTAGAAAGCTTTGATTCAGTCAACTTTTTTGCAAAATTTCTATACTTAGGAATATACCAAAAACTGGAGTGGTAGGAAAGCTACAAGAGGAGGTGATGGAGCAGTTTGCTCTAGTCATGAAAGTGTTAACGCACATTCGCAAAAATCCCAGTTCACGTGCTTGTGTACTTCCAAAGACCTTTGCATTCTAACGTTTTAATATATGCCTTGGGTGTTTATTAATAGGCACTTTGGAAAATCATTTAGGCCACTGGCTTCCTTCCTTTTAGTGCTGGGAAATAGTAATTTACTAAATAGCGACTCATTAATGTGAAAGAGTTAATGGAAAGACTATGTTATGCATTTTGATAATCTACTTCAATAAATATAACCATATAATGACGATTATTTAGAAATATAAGTAGTCATAGTAAATCTAAATAAAGGCATTATTTATAAAGTTAAGGCCAGGAATATTTTCCTACATATCAGTAGGAGGATAAAGATGATTTTTTAAAAAAAATTTTAGCCTTTTTATTCTAGAGTGTTGGTAATTTGGAATGAAGAAGAAAAATTGTTTCTGGGGAAGCCCAGATAAAGGAGCTTGGGCAGAGGCTGCTGGTACAAGCTCTTTATCTTCGCAATTGGACGTGCCCGCATTTTACCAATGATCTGCTTTTCCTCTCATTTTATTCTGGTCTCAAGGCACAGCGAGCTCTCCAGCCAGCCCGGTCGTCGTGTGTCTCCCCTGCTCTTCCTGTGTGATAGTTTCCCTGCAAGGAGGAGAGTGAAAATAGTACACAGATTTTTACCGTTCACTTCCTGGAGCCAATCTGAATGAAGATCCAGAGAGAGGAGAAGGGTGAGAGGAGCTGCCAGAAACAGACAAAGGGAGAAGAAAATGAGAAGATGAGGACACGGAGCACCAAGAGCAAGTGGGATGAAATGAGGAAACCTGGAGATTTGTCATCGTCACTGTTATCATTTGCTGCTGTATTTTAAATCCAAGAGCTTTTATGAAGGCATATGCACTTTTTTATAATGGCTTAGAAAAAATTCATCTGTAGTTTAATGCACCTATTTCTCATTGTATGTTTTAGTCCATTTATTCCTTAGCACTCAAAAGTTTTATAGGCAAAAACAAAAAATTCTTTTTCAAATTATTTCAGTTATTATAACAGGTATGGAATTGCCATATGTTTATTTCTGTCTTTTTATTAAATACATATCATTTAACTGAATATTAACTAATTTGTCTAATTTGTCACTGATTGAGCTTTCTCTACTCCTCGTTTGGACTTGGGAGCCTGAAGTTTAGGAGTTGATCTGACAAAGTATTTCGATCTGGTAGAAGTGACCATTGCTGGATAACCATGACTGATTATTCCTCATTAACCATGGAATGACTTACCTTTGGGGATGAGGTGCTGAGCCCCTACCACAGTCATTTCCATCTTATGTGGGATTTACCACCTCATCTCATCACATTTTTCTCTGATGCTTGTGGGCTGTCCCTATCCATTTATTTGCCCAAAGTACGTCAGTCCCAGCATCTAACCAGCAGCATTACTAACTGTGAGACTAACCTCTAAAAAAGGACTCTGTTTGAACAGTGTGATGATGCTTTACAGACTCTGGACCTCCAGGGCCCGTACTATTGACAGATGCTCTTCAAGGAAAAGAAAAGGAATGTATTTGTTTTCCCAAGGATCCCTGGAGAACACAGAAACGTCTAGTGTGGATTTACAGCGGCTGCATGATCTGCTCTCTGCCTCTTTCCATGAGGGCCTATGCCAGGCACTGTGACTCACACCTGTAATCCTAGCATTTGGAGAGGCTGAGGCAGGAGGATCCCTTGAGTTTTAGGAATTTGAGAGCAAAACTAGACAAAACATTGTCTACTGAAAATAGAAACAAGTTAGCTAGGCCAGCACCAGTAGTCCCAGTTACATGAGAGGCTGAGAGAGGAGGATTGCTTGAGACTAGGAGTTTGAGGCTGCTGTAGCTAAGCTAGTGCCAAAGGCAATAGAGTGAGACTCTGTGTCAAAAAAGAAAAAGAAAAAAAAGAGGGCCCAGGAAGAATATAATCCTTGCCAGATATCCCCCATGTCCACATGCCTTCCTTTGAGTACCCTGCTTCCTGCACCAAGAGGCTGAATTGTGTGGACTGTATCAACCAGCTCCACACAGGCCAGTGGTTGGGTTTAGCTACCAGAGAACCTTGGCAAGAGAAGGAGAGAGAGAAATGAGGCCAGGCACATATTCCCTGGTTCCCTACTTAAGGATTTGCCTCAGGCTGACTATGTCTTTTGACAGAAAGTCACTCCTCCCCTCTGGAGCCCCCTTGTACCATGTTCCACTAATTTCTCCCATGTATCGTGCCTCCCTGGAAACTGGGAGTAGTAACAGCCCACCTGCTGTTAGCCCCATGTTCCTGAGCTGTTCCTTCTGAATTCTCTACACCCTGCACTCACCTTTGTGATTAACTCTTGAAAATAAATGCTCCTTGAATTATGCTAATATGGAGATACTATTCATTTCCTGTTGAAATCCTGGCTAATAAATAGTAAGTAACTAATAGTTAATATTTATTGAATTTTACTATTCTAAAAGATTTACACATACCAACTCATCAAATCTTCCCAATAGGAAATATCAGGAGGTAGGAAGAGAGTTTGAGCCACATGCCCAGGAAGGGACATAGAAGTGGTGGGATGTGATGGGAACCAGAGCATTTTGTCTCCAGAGCCTGGGCTCTGCACAGGTGCCCATTCAGTGAATGAAGGCAGCCGGAAACCCAAGGGGGCTGCACTTTGTTCCTTCAAAAGGACTGAGAATAGATAATTTATATTTTTAGCTACTTTAATCTATAAAATTATCTCATTTTAATTTGCATTGCGTTGATTAAAGATGAATATTTATTTCCATATGTTATCCCTAGTTACTTGTCCTCAAAAGAGATTGTGTTGTTGTAGTCTTTGTTTATCTATTGAGATCTCTGAGTGTTTTTCCTAGTTAATGAGCTCTTTATGTAATAAAGTTCTCCAGTTCCATGAATTTTAATTTTTATATTTTTAGACTCACAAATATTCATATATTTTTTCCTAACAATTTTATTTATTTAGAAAAGATTGTTTTATTAGTAAGGAAATAGGTGGTCATCAAAGTACAGTTATTAAACATATGGAAAGACTGGAAATAAAGTAAAACTCTTCAGCATGGGGCCAATCAGAGATATCTGTTGCTCCTGATTTAGACTACTTTGATGTAGCCTTTGTTCCATGTTCATGAAGGATATTTTGTAATACATACTGTTTTGAAACTTTTAAATTTAAAACACTGTGAATATGTGCATTTCTTCACAGTTTTGTGTATATTATCTGATTTTGTTTCTATTTATAAAATTTTTAATTAAAATGAAATTTTTAATTAAAATATTCAATTAATTAAAAAAGACCCTATTGTAACTGCCCACACTACAAATGGGGCAATGCCTAACAGCTTGCTGTATGCATCTTGATCTCTTTCTACATACACAGAAGCTTATATACAGGTATATATGCTTTGGGTGTGTTCTTAGTTTAACTAACCCTCTATCTTGGGGTATTTATGTTGTTTCCAATTTTTAAAGACATTTTTTGGTTTTTAGAGGCAGGGTCTCATTCTCTCATCCAGGATGAAGTGCAGTGGAATGATCATAACTCAGTGTAACAAGTAGCAAGTAGCTAGGTCTACAGTTGTGAACCACCATGTCCAGCTAATTTTTTTTTTAATTTTTGAAGAGGTAAGGTCTTACTATATGGTTCAGGCTGGGCTCAAACTCCTGGCCTCAAGCAATCCTCCCACCTTGGCCTTCCAAGCACTGGGATTATAGACAGGAGCCACTGCACCGGGCTCTTTTTTATTATGTTGAAACCCAAGGCTCTCAGTAGCTGACATACTTAAGGACACAACCTTTGAGATGAAAACTGATCAAATATTCAGACAAATTACAACTTTTTGTGGGGCACTAAAGTAAAACATTTCCTTCCAGGAGTCCTCAAAGAGAAAACTGTAAAATGATAAGTTACAACTTCTGCAACCTACTAGTAATAAACTCAGCGAACTAATAATGAATAATGAGATCGAGGCCTTGATAAAGAGTCTCCATTCACAAAAAGCCCAGGACCTGAAGCCTTCAGTGTTGAATTCTACTAAACATCTAAAGAAGGACTAATATGAATTCTAATAACAAATTTAGCAATTGGCTTCAAAATTGCCTTTTATACCAGTAATATCTCATTGCAAAATGATAGACTTATTTAAGGAACCTAAAAACTGAACATAAGAAATATAAAGAAAATAAAAATTCTGCATTATTCTCAATACTCAAAGATAGCCACAGTTCTCATTTTTTTCTTTTTTTTAGATTTTTTTTTATTAAATCATAGCAGTGTACATTAATACTATCATGGGGTACAGTGTACTGTTCAATTTAAAATACTTTCATCAAACTGGTTAGACATAGCCTTCATGTCTTTTTCTTAGTTATTGTGTTAAGACATTTATATTCTACATTTAGAGAGATTCACATGTACCCTTTTAGGATGAACCATAGGTGTGATTCCACCAATCACCCTCCATCCACGCACCCTCCCCCCTCTCCTCCCCTTCCTCTCCCCTCTCCCCATATTCCTGTGCTAAAATTGGGTTATAGCTTTCCTATGGAAGCTATAAATTAGTTTCATAGTAGAGCTGAGTACATTGGATACTTTTTCTTCATTTTGGGGATACTTTGCTAAGAAGAATATTTTCCAGCTCCATCCATGTAAACATGAAGGAGGTAAAGTCTCCATCTTTCTTAACGGCTGCATAATATTCCATGATACCACAGTTTATTGATCCATTCGTGGATTGATGGGCACTTGGGCTTCTTCCATGACCTAGCAATTATGAATTGGGCTGCAATGAACATTCTGATACAAATATCTTTATTGTAGTGTGATTTTTGGTCCTCTGGAAATATACCTAATAGAGGAATTATAGGATCAAATGGCAGGTCTATTTTTAGTTCTCTAAGTGTTCTCCAGACATTTTTCCAAATGAAACGTATTAGTTTGTTCCTACCAGCAGTGTAGAAGTGTTCCCTTTTCTCTATAACCATGCCAGCATCTGTGATTTGGGGATTTTGTGATATGGGCTAATCTAACTGGTGTTAGATGATATCTCAAAGTAGTTTTAATTTGCATTTCTCTGATGATTAAGGATAGTGAGCACTTTTTCATATGTTTGTAGGCCATGTACCTGTCTTCTTCAGAGAATTTTCTCTTCAAGTCCCTTGCCCATCCTGTTAGGGGATCACTTGTTCTCTTCTTGCTGATACATTTGAGTTCTCAATGGATTCTGATTATTAAACCTTTGTCGGAGACATACACAGCAAATATCTTCTCCCATTCTGAGGGCTGTCTACTTGCTTTACTTACTGTATTTTTGGCTGTGCAGAAGTTTTTAATTTGATGAGGTCCCAGTAGTGTATTTTTGATGTTTATTCAATTGCCCAGGGGGTCCTCTTCATAAAATTTTTGCCCAGGCCAATTTCTTCAAGTGTTTTCCCTACACTTTCTTCAAGTATTTTTATGGTTTCATGTCTTAAGTTTAAATCTTTAATCCAGTGAGAGTCTATCTTAGTTAATGATGAAAGGTGTGGGTCCAGTTTCAGTCTTCTACAGATTGCCAGCAAGTTCACCCAGCACCATTTGTTAAATAGGGAATCTTTTCTCCACTCAATGCTTTTAATTGGCTTGTCAAAGATTAGGTAATGGTAAGTAGCTGGGTTCATCTGTCGGCTCTCTATTCTGTTCCATACATCTACCTCTCTATTTTTGTGACAGTACCATGCTGTTTTAATCACTATGGATTTATAGTACAATCTGAGGTCTGGTAGCATGATTCCTCCTGTTTTGTTTTATTCCTGAGTAATGTCTTGGCTATGTGAGGTTTTTTCTAATTCCATATAAAATGAAGTATTATTTTTTCAAGGTCTTTAAAATATGACAGTGGAGCTTTAATAGGGATTACATTAAAATTGTACATTGCTTTGGGTAACACGGACATTTTAACAATGTTGATTCTTCCCAGCCATGAGCATGGTATTTTTTTCCATTTGTTAACATTTTCAGCTATTTCTTTTCTTAGAGTTTTATATTTCTCTTTATAGAGATCTTCCACATCCTTTGTTAGGTAAACTCCCAAATATTTCATCTTCTTTGGCACTACTATGAATGGAATAGAGTCCTTGACTGTTTTTTCAGCTTGACTACTGTTAGTATATATAAAGGCTACAGATTTATGAGTGTTTATTTTGTATCTTGAGATGCTGCTGTGATCCTTGATCACTTCTAGGAGTTTTATCGTCGAATCCCTGGTGTTTTCCAGATATAAAATCATATTGTCTGTGAAAAGTGAACATTCAATCTCTTCTAACCCTATATGGATGCCCTTAATTGCTTTTTCTTCCCTAATTGTGATGGCTAAAACTTCCATTACAATGTTAAAGAGCAATGGAGACAATGGGCAACCTTGCCTCATTCCTGATCTGAGTGGAAATGATTTCAATTTAACTCCATTCACTACAATATTGGCTGAAGGTTTGCTGTAGATGGCCTCTATCAGTTTAAGAAATGTCACTTCTATACCAATTTTCTTAAGTGTTCTGATCATGAAAGGATGCTGGATATTATCAAAAGCTTTTTCTGCATCAATTGAGAGAATCATATGGTTTTGTTTTTTAATTTGTTTATGTGATGAATTACATTTATAGATTTAT